>PVIU01004690.1:8245-125864 GCA_004026605.1 Ondatra zibethicus
AAAGACCCCTAAATAGGTCTTACCACTGAGGCCAATAACCAGACCATCAGATGCAAAAGCACGTGGATTATTCCACGATTGCGCAACCGGGTGCACAGCTCAGGATAGCTGAGCACCCCGAGCATCCAAGTAAGCAAGCTTTTATAGACAAAACCCACAAGTTTTACATGAATTATAATATGGGGTATGTGTGCAACTGGGATTAGTCTAGACATTCAAACTGGAGTTCAACCCGGAACGAAATTAGCATAGTTCAGCCTATTCCCAGAAAAACCTTGAATACGTGACGTCTGCTAGGTGTAACATTCTGTACGTGACATCCTGCCTGTTCCATTGTGACTCAGTTTACAGTCTGGTAATCATTCGTTGCTACGATTGGTTCTGATAACCATCTGCCTAGAAGACTTGCAACCGGTCCTGTTAATCGATCTGCTGGAGTGCAACGGCCAAACCTGTTTGTCACGCTTTGTAGTTTTTCCATTACCCAATTCGTCTGGTTCACTATGAAAAATTGGTTGGGGTCTCTCACTTATTGGCTGACTTTTTGGTGGGGACATTCTGCAGTTATCTGTACTTTCCAGATGGCTACCTTGTTACTTTTGCCTCTAGCCATTTCTGAGGACTGGAATTTTTACAGGAAATAGCTTATAGCCTCCACAAGATGGAGGCAGAGGACAAAATGGAAGAACTTTGATTCTTTGCTCCCACTGCATGTCCCTGGGCTGGTGGGGGAAAACTGTATCCAATAAGCTTCTCCACTGATGCAGCAACCCAAATCAGACCAAATGAAACCGAATTAGAAAAAGCCCAGGTCTTTTGGATAAAATGCTCCTGGATGATTTTCCAGCCTCCCAGAGAGGAGACAGGAAAGAGAGACTAAAAAACCACATCTTGATGTGGGATTCCCCTCTGTATACTGTGAATACCATTGGTCAATAAAGAATCTGCTTTGGGCCTATAGCAGAGTAGGGCAAGGTGGGAATTCCAAGCAGACAGAGGAGGAGAGAGTAGGTGGAGTCAAGGATAAGCCATGTAGCTGCTGAAGGAGAAAGACTGGTAAACCATGAGCCTCGTGGCAAAATATAGAATAATAGAAATGGGTTAATTTAAGATATAAGAGCTAGCTAGCAATTTACCTAAGTGATTGGCCAAGCAGTGTTTTAATTAATACAGTTTCTGTGTGATTATTTTGGGTCTGGGTGTCAGGTAACAAACAAGCAGCCTCTGCCAACAATGTCTGTTTTCTGGGAGGCAGTTTAAGTACCCTGTGGGAGTGGTCTTGAGCATCTCTCAGGGGGTATCATCATTTGGCCAGCTTTCTGAGATCTGGCAGGGTTTGGAGAGAGATGGGGAGCGGGCACAGGTGAAACTTCCACCAGAACATTCCCTATGATTTCTCTTTCTTCCTAGGGCTATAAGTTTAAAGTAAGATCATATTTATAACTAATTTATTATTGTGTAGTTATAGTTTCACTACCTCTTATATGCCTAAGAGATGGACATTAAGGACATTGCTATCATGGGTTGAGAACTATGTACTGCTTCTGTAGAAGCCCCATGTTCTCTTTGCAGTGCACTGATCTGGTGGCTCACACCGTCTGTAAGTCCCACTCCAGAGGATCTGATGCCCTCTTTTGGACCCCAATGGCACCTGTACTCACATCACATACTAGCATATAGACAGAAACATATACATATGATTTTTAAAAAAAATAATAAAAACAGACATTTTTTAAAATGCTATTATATTTCTCTTTCTTTTCTTTCTTTCTTTTTTTTTGGTTTTTCATGACAGGGTAGCTTTGGAGCCTATCCTGGAACTCGCTGGCCTCTAACTCACAGAGATCCACCTGCCTCTGCCTCTTGAGTGCTGGGATTAAAGGCATGTGTCACCACTGCCCAGCTGCTATTATATTTCACAGGTTGGTTTCTTCATTTTGGTCTTTTTTTTTAAATTCGAGTTCTTCAATGTAGTGGTTGTCACATGATATGATTATCAGTTTCATATGTCTTTTAATTTTAAGATCTTAATCTCAGAAGGGATTTGAAAAGTTCAATTTTTTCCTGAAAGTGTTTAAAACATAGCCATTAGCCTTTTAAAAATTTATTTAATAAATAAATTATTTTTGTTTATGATCATTTTTGTCTGCATGGATGTAAATGTGTGCCTAGTTCCCAAGAAGGCCTTGGAACTGGAGTTACAGACAGCTGTGAGCAGCCATGTGGGTGCCAGAATCAAACTAGGGTCCTCTGCAAGAACAACCATTGCTTTAACTGCTGAGCCATCTCTCCAGCCCAAATTCATTCATTTTTCAGAAAAGGTCTAACTTTGTAATCTAGGCTAGCTCAGAACTCATGGTGTAGCCCAGGCTGGCCTTGAATTCAAGATATTTCTACCTCAGCCTCCCAAGTGCCAGGACTGCCACGCACCTGCCTTCAATAAATATTTTTGAGACTTATATTGAACTCTTTGATAGGATACTATGTTGATTGACTTAAGGAAAGTGAATGTCAGTTAGGTTCTCAAGTCCCTGAGTATGAGTGAGCAAAGGGATATCTCCTGTTAAGCTGCATTCAGGACCAGATGGTCTAGGAGTAAGTTGTCACTGAACTGGTAGAATACAAAGGTAATACAAGAGGTCATTTTCACTGCACTTCCAAAGCAGGATGAGAAAACAGCAAAATCAGATTGAGATGTGGTTCAGAGAACCATGAAAATTCTGCCTCTGACAAAGGTTCTATAGAATTTCCATTAACAATATACTATGCCCTAATCCTTCCTACTGAGCAAGTGGTTCTCAACCTGTGGGTCTCAAGCCCTCTGGGAGCTGAACAACCCTTTCATAGGGGTTGCATATCATATCCTGCATATCATATATTCACATTATGATTTGTAACAGTAGCAAAATTACTGTTATGAAGTAGCAACAAAAATAATTTTATGGTCGGGGTCATTACAGCATGAGGAACTGTATTAAAAAGGGTCACAGAACTAGGAAGGTTGTGAAGCACTGCTCTAGAGGCCAATAGGAAGAGTAAACTGTTATAGTGAATAAGGAGCACAAGATGCAGGAACAGCTGGTAGGTCTAAATTCAGACTGAGGAGCAGAGAGAGACCAGGTGTCTTAAAGGTGAGGCAGCTGGCCCACATAAGTTCATTCTTTTTGTTTTGTTTTCTTTTTGAGGCAGGGTCTCACTATGTAGCTCTGACTGTCCCAGAACTCACTATGTAGGCCAGGCTGGCCTCGAACTCACAGAGATCCACCTGCCTCTGCCTTCTGGTACTAAAGGCATGCACCACTACACCTGGCTAGATAAGTTAAATTTTGATCCAAGTCACACAGGAAATGGCAGAGCAAGGATTCAAGCGGATTCTGGCTGATGGCAGCACCTGTATCTTAGTCAAGGCCTTCTCTTGAACCTGCCTCCCTCCCTGTGGTTTCCTCACATTTTCTCTGTCCAGGTGGCCTGCATCTGGATTGTTTTGACTTCCCTTGCTCCTATGCATTACTGTGTAAAAGTATGTCTAAATACAGCACTGTGAAATGCTGGGTTTTGCCTTTTTAAATTTCCCTTCCAGGGAACGCTGTGAGGAGCTCCACAGTAAACTGGTCAGTATCCATGAGAAAAAGGTGATTGAGGAACGGGAGGCACAGATAGCATTCAACAAGGAGCTGAAGAGGCAAAAACTGGTGGAAGAGCAGATGTATGCAAGGCTCTGGGAGGAAGACAGACTAGCCAAGGAAAAGAGAGAAGCTCAAGAAGAAAGGAGACAGAGGGAGCTGGTGGAAAACACACGCCTGGGGCTGGATGCTCAGGTCACTAGCATGCAGGCGCAAAGGCAGGCAGCCAAGCAGATGAAGGAAGAGGAGGCCCGCTTCCTGGTGAGCCCTTTCATATGCTTGTGATGTAGTGATGGTTTCCATGGATGTAGCAGTTTCCAGTTGGTTAATACAGTTTTCTGACTTGGAGCTGGGGGCTGGTCCATTAAGCACATTTTCACTTTGAAGTATCATTGTTTCTCAGCAGTATACTCAAGTCTAGATGTACAGATGTGCATAGAAGCATAAGGCCTGGAAGAGTGAGGCTGGCATGTTGAGCACAGTGGTGAGTGATGAGTACTTGGGGCCAAAGGTCATTTACATTTACTTTTTTGGGTCATTTTTGGATACACACCTACTTATCACCTACTTTACATCACACAACAGTTCCTATAAAGCTTTATTTCCAGCTCAGCTTTGTTAAAAAGAAAGCTCCATTTCTACAACCCCTCTCGATGCAGCTCTGTGCATATATTTCTAATAAAGCCCTTATGCTCACCAACGTAGAGAACATGCATTAACTTACTTGCTTTGTGTAGTAAGGAGGGCATTTGTCGGTTCCCGACTGTTTAACCCTGAAATAATCACACAGAAACCATATTATTTAAATCACTGCTTGGCCCATTAGCTTTAGCTTCTTATTGGCTAACTCTTACATCTTAATTTAATCCATCTCCATTAAACTGTGCATGCCACCAGGTTGTGGCCAACCAGCAAAGTTTCAGCACATCTGTCTCTGGCAGTGGCTCCATGGCTTCCTTCTAACTCCCATGTGACCAACTAAAATACACTTAAAACATGAGAGGGCTTGAAAAGGAATTCTAGACACAAAAATACAGAGTTTAATACAGCTTCTTGCTGTTTGCTGGCAGCGTGCTGCAGCTCCTTTAAGAGAGGTTTTCCCGATTCAGTGTTAGCAGCAAAAAAGCCATGTCATTTTGAAATGCCAGCTTTCTGGGCCCTGTTGCCAGTGCAGCCTCTGGCTCTTTCAAGAGGCCAAACATTTCAATGGGGTTTGTGAACAACATGTTATGGCTTGCTTGGTGGCAACATGGATCGGCTATGTGCCTAGAGATGGGGCATTTTGTGCATGGCTCTCAGAGGCAGCAAGCAGCTCTGCCATGCTGAATTGGGTGGGGCAAGCCGGTAGTGCTGTATTTCCCCTAGCAATGGCACAGCTTAAGTTTTTAAGGAGCACTTAGCATTTAAAGAAGCACTCCTAGATAGTAAAGAATTACAGATACACAATAGGACAGAGTGAGACATAAAAGACCTCTAAATGGGTCACAGTGTTGTATAAATGTACATAGGCTTGGGAGAGAGAAGAAAAAAAGTATAGAGAGTTATAAAAGGAAGTAAAATAGAGTAAAAATAAGTAAGCCATGTAAAGATGGATAATTCACAGAGAGTCTGGATTATTATATTATTGTGTCTTCTTTGAATTTTTTGACTGTGAAGGAGCTAAGTACAGAGAGACATTTCATTGTATAGGCTGCTAAGCTAAACCAACATAAAGGTATCATGACTTTAAAATTTGAGTCTAAGGATATGTTGCTCTGGAAAAGAGGTTCTTCTTTTGTTTCCACAGAGGATGAGAACCTATGGAATCCTTCTAGACTAATGTGGTTTGATGGACCAAGACCCCGTGAAAGGTCACTTTGAATACCCCTCAAAAAATTACTTCGCCCAATAAACAGCAGAAAGCAGTTTGGAGAATACTACACCCATATTCCCAAATATTGTTTTAAATGTTTCTTTACATTTAAATGGGGATATGCTATAGAGATTTGCATTGGTATGGATCTTGGTTTATTGATGCAAATTTAAAGTCAATCTTGTTATATGTATATTTCTGCTCTTGATTAAGGTATTGTAATTGTGTAGTTCATTTAAAAATGTAATATATAATTAAGAATATAAGTTAATAGAGATATATTTCAGTTAGGTATTCTTCAAATCATTCAGAGACCTTCAGAATATGGCATTTAAATGTTTTAAGAATTTAGAACTTTTCATGACAATGAGACACAGTTGCTGCTGGCAGCACCAATTTACTTCAAGAAGAAGATGGACAGGCATTGAAGAGGCTCCTTATGGAGTTGATTAGCCATTTGGGCAAGAAACTGCTCTTGCCTGGACTGCTTGATGAACTGGACATGTAGGACCTGCAGAGAAATGACTGCTGAACTTGACTAAAGGTGAGATGGGCCTTCAGGGTTCCTGCTTCCTGAAAAGGTCTGCCAGACATTCTGTAGGACACAGAAAAATGTGATGGAACTGTCTTTGAAACTTCCTGCTTCGTGGAAAAGTCTGCTAGATACTATGAACTGTAGGCTGAAGATGGATGCCCCAATGGTACAGAAGAACTTTGGGTGACTGTCCAGGCAGCAAGATGTCTCTGTCAATTCTAGAGTTTAGGAAGTTGCTTACAATGTACATCCTGTTTACGTAGATAATATTATATCCTTCTGGAGTCTTTGATGGAGTTGAAGAATTTATAGTTATAGTTTTCCTTAGTTATGGTAAAAGGTCAAGTATATGTAATTTTACTATGTGGCAATTAAAACCTTTTTATTTAAACAGAAAAGGGGAGGTGATGTGGGATTCACCTCTGTATGCTGTGAACATCCTTGGTTAATAAAGGAACTGCTTTGGGCCTGTAGCAAGCTATAGGGGAACAGAGCTAGGTGAGAAAAACTGAACTGAATGCTGGGAGAAAGAAGGGCAAAGTTAGAGAGAAGCCATGTAGCCCCACCATAGCTGGATGGAACTTTAGCCAGTAAGCCACAGTCATGTGGAGATACACAGATTAATGGAAATTGGTTAAATTAATATGTAAGAGTCAGCCAATAAGAAGCTACAGCTAATGGGCCAAGCAGTGATTTAATTAATATGGTTTCCATGTGATTATTTTGGTTCTGGGAGGCTGGGACAAACAAGAACCTCCTTACTACAGCTTTGCTTAACTATGCTGATTCATCCTCATTATTCCTCCTTAGGAACAGAACAATGCACAAGTTAAGTTAGAGAATGAACAAGAGAAGCTCCAGAAATGGAAAACAAAACTGGAAACTAGGAACATCTTGAAAAAAGCCTTGCAAGAAAAGATAGAGTCCATGCAGCAGGAGTACAAAGAGGAGCAGGACTTGAACATGAAACTTGTAGGAAGGGCCCTTCAAGACTTGCAAGAGGAGGCAGATAAGAAGAAGCAGAAGAAAGTAAGACATTTGTTTAGTGCCTACTAAATACTAGTCAGGATTGACTGTTGAGTTGGCAGTCTATGGGCAGTTACTTTCTGTGTGCTTTGTGGTGCAAAGCCCTGAGCTCAGTTTCCAGCAGAGAAAGGAAAGAAGGGAAGGGAGGAAGGGACGTAAGACTATAAAAGATAGCTTTAGTCCCTCAGCAATGCAGGAGCACTCCAGTTTCTCCACATTCTCTTTAGCATTTGATATTGTCATTCTTTTCTGCTTTATTATGATACATGTTGCAAATATTTCTTATGACTTTACTTTGTATTTCCCTAATGGTTAATGATGTTGAACAGTGTTTTACATTCTTATTTGCCCTCCCTTAGTCTCTTAGGTGAAATGTTTCTTTCTGGGTTACTTAGGTCATTCCTATTGATATTCCAGTCAACCCCATTGTAGAGTAGCAGTATTCCCATTGAAAGTGTGTTGGTAACTGCTTTAGGAAACTCTTTGAGAAAGAATTTGAATCAATTTACTCAAAAATGTGCTGTCAAACATTTAAAAAAGACACAAAGAATGTCTGAGCCCCCTTGTGTCCTTAACAAGCTTTAGAAAATTTCATTTAAAGCCCATTCTTGTCTTGTCTATACCTACATGCACGTCTGAGTCCTTTGAAGTAAATCCCAGACATAACAGTGTATCAGTGAATGCTTAAGTATATTGCACCACAAGATTAGGATGGGACATTGTAGAAGACTGCTTTTTAGGCTGCCTTTGGGGTTAACAAGATGGCTCAGCAGGTAAAGTAATCTAATGTCAAGCCTGTTGATTTGAGTTCTATCCCCAGGTAGAGACAGAGCCTGTTATTGAAAGTTGTCTTTGACACCCCTCCCCCAACACACAGGTGCACACACATACACCATGGCACATATGTGTCCACTCAAACACATTACACACTCACATAACAATAAATAAATTACTATGTGTGGTAGTTTGAGTGTAATTGGCCCCTATAATCTCTTAGGGCATGTCTTTCTTGGAGTGGATATGACTTTGTTCTAGGAGGTGTGTCACTGCAGGGTGATGTGGGATGTCCTTCTGTATATGTGTTGCTTTTATTGGTTAATGAATAAGGGTACTTTGGCCTACAGCCAAGCAGAATATAGCCAGACTGAAAGAGATATAAAGAGAGAGTAGCAGAGTCATAGAGACACCATGTAGCTGCTGAAGGAGACAGACGCTGGAGAGCCTTACCAGTAAACCACAAGCCTCATGGTAAAATACAAAATAATAGGAATGGGTTAATTTAAGATGTGAGAGTTAGTTAATAAGAAACCTGAGCTAATAGGGTGAGCAGTGTTTTCTTTTTTTTTTAAGATTTGTTTATTTACTATGTATACAGTGTTCTGGGGCACCAGATAGCATTGCAGATGAGTGTGAGCCAATATGTGTTTGCTGGGAACTGAACTCAGGACCTCTGGAAGAGCAGTCAGTGCTCTTAATCTCTGAGCCATCTCTCCAGTCCCTAGGATGAGCAGTGTTTTAATTAATATAGTTTCTGTGTGGTTATTGTCTGGGTGGCCAGGAATGAACAAGCAACCTCTGCCTACAGTTGGGGAGGACTTTGAGATTTCCTGTGCTCAGGATACTTCCCGGTGTGTTAGTTGACTTCTTGTTGCCTGCAAGATGTAGGACTCTTAGCTCCAGCTACTGCACCACATCTGCCTGCACATTGCCATGCTCCCAGCCATGATGATAATGAACCGAACCTCTGAAATTGTAAGCCACCACCTCAATTACATGTTTTCTTCATAAGAGTTGCCATGGTCATGATGTCTCTTCACAGCCATAAAACCCCTAAGATACATGTATTAAAAATATAAACTTGCTCTTATTGCTTGTTCTAATAACATGAATTAAATTTTATGCTATGTAGGAGGACATGGGACGAGAACAAAGGATGTACAATGACTACCTAATACAGCGACGAATGGAAGAAAAAGCCCAAGAGAAAGAACTAGACAGAGTGCTAGAGGACATAAAGGCAAAGAAGCTGGCTGAGAAGGATCGGGAGCTGGCCCTTGAAAGGGAAGCAAGGAAGCAACTCATGAATGAAGTCATGTGTACAAGAAAACTCCAAGTTCAAGAAAAATGTAAGGAACCAAATTATATTCATCTTATCTTTTGCCTTTCCTTTTTATAAGTTAATTGTATAGTTAGCATTTAATTCAAAATGATGGGTTTCACTGTGACATTTTAATAGACACATATCATTATATTGTGCTCTCATTTACCCTCTTCCCACCATCCCTCTGTACCCTCCTCTCCTATGCTCTTATTTTAACAACCAAAATATTTAAAGTATGTATCCGTGAAATGCCATGAATGTTGCAAGTACTAAGACCCTGCTTTTTCAATTCTTATCTAATTAGAACTGGAGACAATAATGAATGAGAAACTTCACATCCTAGCACGTTCACATGCCCAGTTCCAGGGGAGGTGTTCTCAAGGTGAAAGAGCAATGTGTGCTGAGTGCTGTTCACCTTGATAATTATAAAAGATGGTGGAAGGCAAATACCCGCCTCTTCCTCTGCCCTTTCATCTGTCCCTGTTTTCTTTCTGAAGGTGTTTCTGTCCCTCCATAACTTTGCACACTTCTTTTTTTTTAATAGCCTGTAATGTACCGAACTCTGAGAAATTCTAGGTGTCTGTTGAAGTCAGCTCAAATGGCTCATTCACTCAAGGCTATTTGTGTACCCATTTAAAGTGTATCCTTCTCTCCAAGGCTTTAACTACGACTTTTTGTCATTTCTGATGACTGATGGGTCTCCATTCAGAGACCATTATCAAAGTTTGGGGAGGTCTTCCCCCTTTTTTCTTTTAGTAGTTCCCAGGTATTTCATAAAAACTTCAATTAATTATTCTTAACTCCAGAAGTTTAAGACTTCCTGAGTAACATGTGGGCTGAGTTTTCCCCATCTCATGGATTCCCTGGACCAAGTTGCCCCTACTACTAAGTGACAGATTCTGTTAACTTGTGTGAGAATCCAGACCAGACACTTCTCAGATCATGCCTAGCTGTAGCTGCGTCTTCTTTCTCCCTCCAGCTGATTTGTATACTGTCCCTAGGCTAACACACTCTCAACTGTATGATAGATACAGACCAACTAAATGGGCCTGTGTAGAGGCCCAAAAATGTGAGCCTCTTTCCACCTTGACCAAAGGCCAGAGAGTTGGAACTTACCTCTGTTCCTTCAAGGTTATTGTGTTTCTACCTCAAACAAAGGTCCCACCTAGATTTAGATGAGAGAATTCTAATTTCTCAAGGTTATTGTCAACAGGTGTGGTTAATAGCCAGACCTTGTATTTCAGGAATAGAGAAGTAGATATGTTTCTACCTCAAACAAAAGAAAAGGATTTAACTAAGGCTCCAATTCCCTTAAGGAGATAACATTGGATTCCACCAGGGAGTGGTTTGCCTACAGAATGTTTTGGTCTAGGGTATGAACATGACTTACTTTGTTCTAGCAACAGAATGTTTAACTATGAATGTAGCCTGCAACCTTCAACTGGTCTGTTCATTTCCTTGTATCATGTTACTCTTACCTCTTAGAGTCGGGGTATTTTAAGCAATTTGAAATTAAACATTGGCAATTTCAGTATTCACTGGAACTCCCTCCCGTTACTATTCTATGTTTTCTGATTCATTATTTTTGCACCTTTATACTCTTTACTTATATTTCTAATCCCCATGGCCCTACCATGGCTAGTGTATTTTTGTTGAGACTGGTCCCCAACAGGCCTGTCCTCCCTATTCATACTATAGTCTCAAGGTCATGTATTCCTTTCTGAAATGCAAGACTCCTTCTACATCTCCCCCCCACTCTTGACACCTGGGAATCAAAGGCAGTCTGACTGCAGGTGTGTGCTGTGGATCACTGAAACCTATAAGGGACCCCTATGCCACTGATCTTTGACAAATTGGAAGTCTCCGTTAATCATCATCCGCCTCAAAGGGAAGCTTCTCTAATGGGGATTGGGACCTGGTATAATCTGGGAGTACAGAGATAAGTATTTGAAAGGCAGTTTGATACAATGTCAATTTAGCAAAATAAATTCTCCCAGAACACCTATGAGTTCCCCAGCTGTGTATTCTTTGCCAGATTTATGGTAGCAGACTTGCATTTTCCCTTTGGAGCAGGCTTTAAATCCAATGAGAAAGCAGTTGGTTTCTCTCATAATGTTCCTACCACTATTGCACTGGTGGGCGTGCCTTATCTGGCCAGTGCTACCTTAGCTTGTAGGGCTTGCATCTGGATAAGACTGTTGATGACTTTTCTTTCCTAGCAGAGCAGCCTACACGGCTGTTGGGGGCCAGCCTCAACAAAAATACCTTTCTCCAGAGTAGAGACATGGGAATTTAGAAATATAATAAAGAATATGAAGATGCGAATGGAGATAATAAAACTCAGAAACATACAGGATAGTATCTGGAGGGAATTTTTCAGCGAGTACTGAAAATTTGCACATGTTTAATTTCCAACTGTGTAAAATGCCCCTAACCCCAAAAGGTAAGAGTAAGACAAAAGACTGCATTAACACGATACAAGGAAATGAACATACCAATTGAAAGTCATGGGTTACATTTATAGTTAAACATTCTGTTGCTAGAACAAAGCAAGTCACCAAGTCATGCTCATGCCTTAGACCAAATACTCTGTAGGCAAACTACTCCCTGGGTGGAATCCCACGTTATTTCCATAAAGGGAACTGGAACTTAGTTGGATCCTTAGACTTTTGTTTGAGGTAAGAACAAACTACTTCCCTGTTCCAAGAGCACAGGGTCTGACAACTAGCCATACTTGTTGACAATAATCTTGAGAGAGCAGAACTCTCTGATTTACAACTAGGTGGGACTGTTACAGGAAGTGGGGACCCCTTGTTCCACCCCCCTCCCCCCCTGGCTAGCTTATATCCAAAATAATCACACAGAAACTGTATTCATTTAAACACTGCCTGGTCCATTAGCTCTAACTTCTTATTGGCTAACTCTTACATATTAGTTTAACCTATCTCCATTAATGTGTATTGCCATGTGACTGTGGCTTACTGGCAAGATTCTAACCAGCATCCGTCTCAGGCAGGAGAACCATGGCATCTGCCACTATGCCCTTCTTTCCAGCATTCAGTTCTGTCTACTCTGCCTACCTAAGTTCTGCCCTGTCAAAAGACCAAGGCAGTTTCTTTATTCAACCAATGAAAGCAACACATAAACAGAAGGAACTCCTACACCATGGGACCTTTGTCTGAGGTAGAAGCCCAATAACCTTGAAGGAACTAGAAACAAGTCCCAAACTCTCTGACTTTTGGCCAACATGGAAATAGGCCTTTTTGGGTCTCCACATATGGCTCCTTCCAGTACTATGAAAGCTAACATCAGGGAGTAAATTTCCAGGGTGGTACCAGATTGTTTTTTCCATGTCCTGTGACCAAACTGTGCATTGTCTTCAGTAGTTGGTTTTACCATCAAGTTTTGGTGGCAAAGAACAATTTCAATAACCTGTATTGTTGGGAGGGTGCCTTTGGAAGCTGCCTGACCAACAACTCAGTGGGAGGTATTTCACACCTACCAGTGGGATTTTTGTTTGAGAATATATAGCTTCTGTTTGCATTAACCCCTTTATAAGATAACTCCATTTGATATCAACCTTTATTTCAATCTCTCTCTCTCTCTCTCTTTCTCTTTCTCTCTCTCTGTGATAGAGAGAGAGAGAGAGAGAGAGAGAGAGAGAGAGAGAAAGAGATTTTTAGGAAGCCAATTAATCGGTTTCTATCAGGTATGATAGTGTATGCCTTTAATTCTAGTACTCAGAGGCAGAGGCAGGCAGACCTTTGAGCTTGAGGCTTTTTGGGTCTGCATAATAAGTTCATGGCTAGTCAGAGCCACACAGTGAGATCTTGTCTCAAAACAAACAAAAACAACTTCTCAAACTTAGTAGGTTTCATATACACACACATACATATATGTATGTATGTATATGTATGTATTTATATTGGTTTTTCAAGACAGGGTTTCTCTGTAGTTTTGGAGGCTGCCCTGGAACTAGTTCTTATAGACTAGGCTGGCCTCAAACTCACAGAGATCTGCCTGCCTCTGTCTCTGGAGTGCTGAGATTAAAGGCGTGTGCCACCACCACCCAGCCATGATTTTTTTTATAAATATCCTTGGTGTTAGTTATTTCCTCTACCTACTCATTCCTCTGCCGTACTGTCCCATCTCCCAATTTGAACCTAACCCCCCATTACTCTCCTTTCCCCCTTCATAATATCTGTGTTCTGTTGGCCCATTGTCCCACTTGCCTTATTGTCTTTTCCCTTTCCCCCAATAGATCCTTACTTGTTTTCTATCTTTTAAATTTACTTCAGTCCATACACATAAGTTGAAAGATTTGAAGCTAGGATTCACATAAGAGAGAGAACATATGTTTTTGTACTTATGGGTCTGTGTTACCTCACTTAGTATAATTTTTTTCAGTTCCATCGTGAAAATTTCATTTTTTATAGCTGAATAAAATTCCATTGTATATATGTGTCAAATTTGCATTACCATTTGTCAATGAGCATGGACATGCAAATATCTCTGTGGATTCTTATCCCTAGGATTAATATGGTACTTCCATTATGGTATCAACTTCTAGTTTTCTAAGACACTCTAGACTGATTTCTGGTGAGAAACCTGAGAAATCCTTAAGGAAAGAGTTAAATAACATAAAAAAGAAAAATCTTTCCCACAGTAAGAATGGGAAATATCATAATGCAGGGTGCTAGGACCCTGTATAGTGCTAGTATGGATGGCTTGAAAATGGAAACAATAAATATGGGATAAATAATAGGATTGACATAATGCCAATTGTAATTATTATCAGTCTATTAATTAATATTTCAACCCTAATGGCCACAGTGGTTTCTTATGCCAAATATAAAAAACGGTCTGATAATTGTGACAAATATGAAAATTTGACTGATAAGATACAAGCTTTAGAAAAAATTACTAGCAGAAATAAGAAAAATTTGACTGATAAGATACAAACCTTAGACCTACTAATGAAAATTAAAAAAAATACTCAGACATAGACAGAGGAATTTAGAGGAGAACCTACTGCTCCACTGCATGATGAAACTGAAGAGGGCGGCCCAAGATTATTTATTAGAAAACCAACCTTAGTTTATCCAGTTATAATACAAGAATGGCAAGGAGATGATAGATACTCCCAAAGTTATCAGGAAGTTAAATGGAATCCTACAGAAATACTAGATTTGAGGAGATTTAAGAAAGCAGTCATTTCATAGGAAGTGCATTCATTCTATGTGAAGCAATGTTAAATTCATGGGTAATTCAGAACAGAATTATCCCCCAAGACTGGAAAGATTTAGCTACAGCAATATTGAAAGCTGGTACTAAGTTGCAATGAAAACATTGTGGGAAGAGGAAGCTAGGACCATAGGACCATGAAATAGTGCTAGGGGTATTGATATTTCCCAAGATCAGTTTTTAGGTGAAAGTCAATATGTTGAATTGCAAAAATAGTTTGAACTTGATGATCACACCTTGATGCTATGTCATTTAGCAGCTTTGAATGCTTGGGACTAAGGTTGAAGAATCAGGAAAGAGGTCTGAGTCTTTTATTAAAATAATACAAGGCCCAAAGATGCCTTTACAGATTTTTTTTACAGAGATTGATATCAGCTATAAATAGAATAGTATCAGATCCAGAAGCCTGATGAATATTAATAGAATGTCTGCCTTTTGAAAATACTAGTTCATAATGCAAAAGGGTGATTAAGTCTTTAAAGACAAGATTAGCATGCATAGATGTTTGGATCCAAAATAGATCTGATATTAGATCTCACACTTATGATGCTGCTCTGATAGGAGAAGTAATTTCTAGAAATTGTAAGAAAAATCAAAATATCAGATGTTTTAATGGTGGTAAACAAGGTCATTTGAAAAGGGATTGTAGGCAAGGTGTTTCTGGAAACAATGTTTTTCTTTTTAGAGATAATCCAAACAGAAGGCCCAAGTCTTCTGGAATATGCAGAAGGTATGGCAAAGGCTGACATTGGGCTAATGAATACAGATCAACAAGGGGCAGGCAACTACTTTGCTATCAGCACTGACTGGGCCTTTAATTCTCAGTAAGTCTTTAATTGTTCTGTGGATGAGTTTCTCTAATGCTGACAGGAAATGATTGAACCAAACTTGATAATGGGGCTTGTGGAAAGCCCCCTAAGGTATTTCCTAGTTGCTGGCTCCACTTACTGACCAGAGTGAGATGAGGGCAGAACACAGTTTTCTCCCCCCCCCCCGTGTGTGTATATGTGTGTGTGTGTAGTTCAGGGTCCATATTAAAATGTGTTTTCCCTTCTTTCCTATTATATAGGTATACCTGGGTCAGAATGTGTACTAAGATGCATAAAAGGGGTTTCTCAGTTTGGAAAGCATCAGAAGAGGCCCATTTAGTAATACCATTAGTACATGGCCACCAAGTGTACCATTAGTACATGCCCATCAAGTGCTCTCAGGAGCTCAGTAATACAGCTTTGTCCAGATGAGTTAACCCACAAGTTGGAATGGCAGGCATTAGAATAGGGGGGAGGTCCTAGATTAAAGGTTTGAATATTAGACAAATTTCAGCCTTTTCTAAGTCCTCTAATGTTAATTTGGGCTCTTCCCAGTCACAGTGAGTTTTCTAAGTCAGTGAGCTGCCAATCTGGTTAGTTCCTATCCCTATGTAGTAAGGGGGATGGGGAAAATCAGCAATCCTGGCTGATTTCTGACTGGGAGTGGTTAACTAAGCAGTAGACCATGTCAAGAGTAGGAAATAGGGGCGAGGAGTCTCTCAGCTTCATAGGCAGTGAGAAGCGAGACTGGCTCGGCTCGGGGTGTGTCAAGTGCTTTTAGGGCAGAGCTGATTCGGCCTTAGCATGGGTAAAGTCAGATCCCCAGGTTCTCCATTTCCCAAAGGCCAGATTCTGTTTTAAGGAGTTTTTCAGGTAAACCTCAGTTTCAATATCCCAGGAGAACATGGCTCACAGAGGAAGCAGAGGGCAGGGAGTAGAAGTCCCTGGGGCCCTGTGAAGCCTCAGTTGGCCTCTAGTTCTGAGGCAGTTCATTTGGCATCCTCATCCGTGTCTTCCACTTTCTTGACCTGGGTGTGGTGGATCCACAGTGTAATTCTAGCTACATTCACAGCCGAAGGAGTGGAGAGAATTACTTTATAGGGTCCTTCCAAGTTGGTTCCAGCACCACTTTGGCTACCTGCTTGACCCAGACAGTATCACTGGACCTTAACAAGGGGCCACTGTGGTGGACTGGAAGGTCAGCTGGGTCTCTTGAGTAGTCTGGTGAATGGACTTTATGGAAGCCTGTAGTGACTTGGGAAAGGAATGGTTAGAGAGTTCTGATGACTGCTGGTCTCTGGGCCCGGGAAGCAACATTAGAGGGCTTCCTGTTTGTTTTGTTTCTCTTTTTTCTTTTTATTTATTCTTTTCTCATACAATACATCCTGACTGAATCCTCTCCTCTCTTTACTTAGCCAGTCCCCTCCCACACTTATCCTCTCCCCAAGATCCACTGCTCCTCCATTTTCCTTCAAAATAGAGCATACCTTCCAGTGATATCAACTGAACATGGCATAAAAAGATGCAATAAGACTAGGCACAAATTCTCCCTCAAGGCTTGATGAGGCAACCCAGCAGGAAGAAAAGGGTTCTAACAGCAGACAAAAGGGTCAGAGATACCCCCATTCCTATTGTTAGTAGTCCCACAAACACCCCAGTCTAAAACCACAGCATGTATGCAGAAGGCCTAGCACAAACCCATAAAGCCTCTGTGCTTCCTGCTTCAGTTTCTGTGAGCCATGTTCTCCTAGTGTCCTCGACACCTCTAACTCCTGCAGTCCTTCTTCCCTCTCTTCCACAGGGTTCCCCAAGCTCTGCCTAATGTTTGACTGTGGGTCTCTGCATATGTTCCCATCAGCTGTCAGAGGAAGCCTCTCTGATAATGATTGGGCTAGGCACCAACCTATGAATATAGCAGAATCTCATTAGGAATCATTTCATTGATACCTTTTTGGTCAGTCTTGTTTGGTTCTACCCTAGGTCTCTGAACCATCCAGCTTCCAGTTCCTGGCTGTCCAGGCAATGTCAGGTGACAGAGCCCATAGGTATGGGTCTATTCTACCTTGACTAAAAGTCAGAGAGTTGGAACTTACTTCTGTTCCTTCAAGGTTATTGTCAGTAGTTGAGACAACTGGTGTGGCTAATATCCAGACCTGCAGCAGGGAAACTCCCAGGAAACCACAAGGATGACCCCAGCTAAGAATCTAAGCAACAGTGGAGAGGGCACCTAAACTGCCCTCTAGTCAGATTGATGACTATCTTAATTGCCATTATAGAACCTTCAATCAGTAACTAATGGAAGCAGATACAGAGATCCACAGCTAAGCACTGGGCCAAACTCCTGGACTTCAGTCATAGAGAGGGAGGAGCAACAATATGAGCAAAGGGGTCAGTCAAGACCATGATGGGGCCGGGTGGTGGTGGTGCACGTCTTTAATCCCACCACTCATGAGGCAGAGGCAGGCAGATCTCTGTGAGTTCGAGGCCAGCCTGGTTTATAAGAGCTAGTTCCAGGACAGGCTCCAAAGCTACAGAGAAACCCTGCCTCGAAAAACCAAGAAGAAGAAGAAGAAGAAGAAGAAGAAGAAGAAGAAGAAGAAGAAGAAGAAGAGGAAGAGGAAGAGGAAGAGGAAGAGGAAGAGGAAGAGGAAGAGGAAGAGGAAGAGGAAGAGGAAGAGGAAGAAGAAGAAGAAGAGATCTGTTCCTATCTCAAACAAAAGTCTAAGAATCCAACTAGGTTCCTACTCTTTTAGAGAGATAACTATAGATTCTACCCAGGAAGTGATTTGCCTGCAAAATGTTTTGGTCTAGGGTGTGAGTACTACTTGTCTTGTTTTGGCAACAGAATGTTTAACTAAGAATGTGGCCCATAATCCTTCAATTGGCTCTGGTCCAAGTGACTCGAAGTCAGAGGCTAGAGGCTTCCCCAGGTGGTCTCTCACAGTGGGGACCACTTATGAGCAGTCCAAAAGGAAAAACAAAACAAAACAAAAATCCAAAGGACCCCAGGTCCCAAAGCGAATACACTGCTCAGCATGCGTAGTGTTAGCACGGGAGGACCACCCTGGGTGGTCTGTGAAAGGCTTAACCATAGCCGGGAAGGCTGTGGTTGGGGGATTTCCCCCTGTGTCTAGGAACACCAGAGGGTTTCCGGGAGCTCAATGGTCAAGCTCTCAGGTTCGGAGAAATAGTTAAACTGACTGAAAGGGGAAAATTCACCAATTGAAGCCGCTGGTGTATGTGTGTGTGGGGGGGGGGGAGGGTCAGCGTTCAGGGAGCTAGAACTTGGGGTTGTTGGAGAAACCTGGTTCCCGAGCCCAGGGTTCCACCTGTCTTCTGTTGCAATGAGGGGTTCGGGCTGCGTTCCCGGCGCCGGGCCCCTTGTTCTGTCCCACCCGGCTCCCGGTGCGTACCCGAAATAATTACACAGAAACTGTATTCATTGAAATACTGCCTGGCCCATTAGCTCTAGCCTCTTATTGGCTAACTCTCACATATTTGTTTAACCCATTTCTAATAATCTGTGTGTCGCCACTAGTCGTGGCTTACCAGGAAAGATTCAGCATCTCTGACCTGGCAGGCTTCATGGCGGGCAGCTCTCTCTGACTCTGTCCCCTTCCCAGCATTCTGTTCTCTTTATCCTGTCTATCTAAGTCCTGCCCTATCAGAAGGCCAAGGCAGATTCTTTATTAACCAATAAAAGCAACCCAAATACAGAAGGACCCTCCTACACCAGTCTTCAGTGGGCCCACCTGCAGGCCGGAGGAATGTGGAGAGAGCCTGGCCGAGTCACAGAGCACCAATGTAATGGTGATGCAGTTCCCTGAGGGGTGGCAGCAGGCCAGGAGCGGTTGCCGGTTCCTGGTGGGGTAA
Source organism: Ondatra zibethicus (assembly GCA_004026605.1). Taxonomy (NCBI): domain Eukaryota; kingdom Metazoa; phylum Chordata; class Mammalia; order Rodentia; family Cricetidae; genus Ondatra; species Ondatra zibethicus. The sequence continues at coordinate 27,309 of PVIU01004690.1, forward strand.
GGCTGATCCCAGGTGGGAGAAAGCCAGTCCCATGAGGAGCCACAGCAGGTGCCCTCAGTAGGTGAGGGACAGATAGACATGCCATGCAGAGAGCGTTTGGATATAGTTTACTTAGTGGGTTATGGAAGAGAAGGGGAAAGAGTAGAGGGAGAGGGAAGGGGAGGAGAGAAAGTGAGAAGGAGAGGAAATGGGGGAGAGGAGAAGAGGCAGCAGCTACCTCTTCCGAAGAGTGACACAGAGAGAGAGCAGGCAGGAAGCAGAAGGAAGATCCACTTGCCCTGGCAGAAGGGGGGAGTAGGCAGGGCTTGTCTCTTAAAGGGACAGGACAAGCCAGTAGCAAGTCATAACATTATGGCACCAACATAATGGTTTAGATAAAAGTGGCACAGTTCTGCGAGGGGCAGCAGCAGGCCATGAGGGGCAGCAGGTCCCAGGAGGGGAGCTGTGGTGCACAGCAGGCCACTGCAGCTGATTTGAGGTTGTGGTGGGTGGGAGACAGATAGACATGCCATGCAGAGAGGGTTTGGGTATAGTTTATTCAGTGAGTTATGGAAGGGAAGGGGAGGGGGGTAGAGGAGGGGGGAGGAAAGAAGAGAGAGCAGCCATATCTTCCAAAGAGAGACAGGACAGAGAGAGATAGCCGGCTCAGGCAGAAGATCTGCTTGCCCTAGTGGAAGGGAGGGAGCGGGCAGAGCTTGTCTCTTAAAGGGACAGGACAGACCATTACAGTGTTGGAATTTCCTTTTCCATGTCGGAGCCTGATTCAGATCGAGCCTTTCTGCTCTCGGGGCTGAGGGATCTGCCTTGGCTCCAGGTCATCTCAAGTTAAGTGATTATACCACTCCCGCATTCCTGGTTCCACCTTTCATCTCATGACAGTCATAGATGAGTCCCTGTGGGTCATCACCAGGCAACAGGCTCGCGTGATTGGTGGTGGTGAACTTTTCACACTGGACTCAAGGGTGGTCCAGGAGTAGGGCCTGGTACTGGGTCACACAGGCGTTAGACAGACAACATTGCGGTGCTCCTTGGAGGTGGGCCTTCATGGTGTGGGGTGATGATATAAGATCCTGATCCAGAGCTAACTTTTTTTTTTTTTTTAAAGACCGGTGGTAACTCTTAAGACAGATGGGTCATCCCGTGGCTATAGGTCCAATCAGTGGACAGGTACATAGCAGGGTGTTTCCGTAGTCTCAAAGTTTGGGTTAAAACCCCTTTTGTCTTCTGTTTCGTGGGCAAACAGAGGAAATGGCTTTGAGACTTGGGAGTTCTAGGGCTGGAGCTGAAGTCAGAGCTCTTCTTAAAGCCTTACATGTCTTTTGTTTAGTTTCAGTCCAGATTGGGGGCTCAGTTCCACCCCCCCCCACATTGTGCTGGAGTATAGAAGTCTTGCTGTTTCTGCAAACAGTGGAATTTCTGGTATTCAGAGGCAGCAGTAATACCTAGCCACACCTAGGAACTCATGAACCTGTCTCTTTGGAGTTTGGATCTGAAGGATGGCAGCCATACTACTCTGAGAATGGTTCCTTTTGTCTCCCTTCAGCTTGTAGCCAAAATAGGTAGCCTCTGATGTACAAAGTTGGGCTTTCTTAGCCAACAATCTATAGCCCAAGGACTTTAACTCTTGTAGCAGTTCCTTAGTGGTTCTTTTATAATTTATTTTCCTGAAAAACCTCAACAGAAAGGCAGGAGATCAGCATTTAGTGTCTCATCAAACAGAATTGGAGAATTTTTAAATCCTTGGGGCAACCTGGTCCAGATAAGTGACCTGCTATAACCTCCAATAGGTTTTCTGTAACAAATAGGTTTCTCTGTTGACATAGTATGCCAGATCAAGCCAAATTAAGAAGTAAAAGAGCAGGTTTATTTGGGAAAAGCACTCACAGGTAAATCCTCCAGCCCCCAGAGAGCTAGTCAGGGGATGAGGGCAGGAGAAAAATCACGTTGCCAGTCTAGAGAGAGGGGGTTTGAATATCCTGTAGGTGAGTGGTGATGGTACATCATCCTCCACCAGCTGGGCTTGAGCAGCTAGCAGCTTCAGGGGAGGAGCCAGGGCAGTTGCCCTGCAGAACCGGACTTTTAGAGGTTTTTCTGGAAGGACAGGTTTTGGAGAGGGAGAAATGGCGAGAACAAGCAGGAGTGAGCTGGAGATTTTAGCTGAACAGCCTCTCGCTGGAGCTGTCCATTTAAAAGCAACAATGGCTCAACCCAAATTCATCTCCCAGGTCCAAGAGAGTGTACACCTGTTTCTCTGGAAGAATCCGACTCCTGAGAGTCAGAGGCTTCAGATTTCCTCACAGGCAGGAGAGGTGGATTATACAGGGCACCAGGATGGTGCACGGAGGATGCCTTCTCTCTAAGCCAGGCAGTGTGGACCACAAGTTTCTCTTTGTCTCTAGCTCATTGGGAATTGTTTAATCTGGATGGAGGTAGTTGGGCCAGTCCTGGGGCTTGGTTTCTGTCCATATTCCCAGGAATATTTTTTTCTTTAGGAATATTTGTTGTTAATGTGAGAGATAGTCCAACTCTATTTCATTATCAGAGAAGGTAATGGTGGCTTTGAGCTTATGGAAAAGGCCTTGTCCCTGTCAGTTCTCTGTTGGTAAACACCTTTCCAGCCACCTCCAGCATCTGGGACCTACTTATAGCTTTAATTTTTTTTTAACTTTTGTAACTTTCTTTTCCTAATATCTGAGGCCAACTGGGTGACAAAGGAGATCTTTTCAGTAACTGTCTTTAATCCTTCTAAAGAGGAGCTAGCAAAAAATGTTTAAAGTCTCTTTGGTCATGGTTGGACAGGAGGGAAAAGCCATTCTACCCAGGTGGCATTATCCAGCAGCAATTTTCCAACCCAGCTTGGGGCCAGTATTTTACTTTTTTCAGAGAAAGGTAGGTTTTGAGTTTTCCAATTATATGGATCATTGGTTGAAAAGACATAAATCATGGAAGAGAAAGAAGTAGAAGTTCCTTTTTCCCTTCCCGTAGGCTGTTTAGAGTAGGTTTAGGAGCACAGGGAATATACACCTGCTTTACCCTCTCTGTGTGCATTCTCCTTAAATGTCAGGGGAATTTCACCAGAACCTCAAAGAAGAGCTAATACCTATACCCCTCAAATTGTTTCACATAGTAGAAACAGAAGGAACATTGCCAAACTCTTTCTATGGGGCCACAGTTACCCTGATACTGAAACCACATAAAGACTCAGCATGAAAGAGAATTATAGACCAATCTCCCCCATGAACATTGATGGAAAAATACTCAGTAAAATACTGGCAAATTGAATCCAAGAACACATAAAAAAAAAAATCATCCACCATGATCAAGGGAGTACCTTGTCTGTTCCCTGATCAGCAGGTCTGGCCAAGATACATTTTAATCTCTTGTAAATAGGCCACTCAAAGATTTTCAGAGCAAAATGATGAGAAGAAATCCATGTGGATGCAGTGTATAAGAAACTTTATTCCTGGAGAGAAGTGCCTTTCCCTTCTGTTTTTGAGACAGGGTCGGGCTATGTTACCTAGCTGACCTCAGTGTCCCGAGTTCAAGTGATACTCTTCCATCCGTTTCCCTGTACCTGGGACAGCAGGTATACAGCTGCATGCCTGGATTGTGCTTCTCTTTTACTTTGGTTTTAAAAAATTATTTTAATTTTATATATGTGTGTATGTATTGTGTGTATGTGTGTGCACACACATATGCACCATGGCACATGTGGAAGTCAGAAGACAACTTATTGGAGTCAGTTTTCTCCTTCTACCATGTTTTTATCTCAGGGATCCCAAACAATTCCAAAGACTATGTCTTTAGTGCCCAGAAAAATATCAGCAAGTCTTGCTTGAAAAAAAATTGTCAAGTAATTCCTCTTGCCTTTCTTAGTGCAACGAAAAGCCAAAGAACAAGAAGAATTGGCTGTGCAGCAAGAACGTATAAATGAAGGTCTAAAAGAACTCAACTGTGAAGAGAGGAAGAATTTTGCCAGGTATGATCTGTTCATTCTCTTTCTTATCATTTCTTATGTTCATGTGTCAGTATTCAAGTATGTGGATGCCTCCTCTATCTCTTTCTACTTCATTGCCTTAAGGCAGCATTTCTTGCTGAATCAGAGGCTAGCTGTTTGACTAGGCTGTCTGCAGGCATGTGTAACCATGCGCAGCTTCTATGTGGTTGCTGCGGAACTGAACTCAGGGTCTCCTGCTTGCAAGGCTGGTGCTCTTTTCCACCGAGGTATCTCCCATCCTGTCTGATTGTTACCAGATTTGGATCACAGCTTTTGCCCCAACAATCTAGGTTGGGTCATTTAGCCTGTGTGAGACAATTTACAAAGTCAAATTAATAGTTAAAAACAGGAAAACAAAAGAGGTTCATAGAATGAGGCCACATAGGGAAAAAGGGACACAGAGACCCAGCCACCCCTCAAGTCCATCCTCAGGAGTTCGGACATGAGGGTAAGGTTTAATTGAAGGGAAGGTCTCTCCTGTAAGTTTTCCTAACACATTGTGTGTATTTCTCTGGGAGACTAATTTCTCCTCTGCTGCTCCCAGAGCTTTGGACAAGATGTGTATTTCTTCTTATTTATCAAAAACCAAATTTCCATAGGTGTGTGGATTTTTATCTGGGCTTCAGTTTGATTCCACTGATTATCATGTTTGTTTTTGTGCCAGTACCATGCTGTTTTTATCACTATAGCTCTGTAGTACAACTTAAAATTGGGGATGGTGATACTTCCAAAAGCTCTTTGATTATTCATGATTGTTTAAGTCATTCTGAGTTTGTGTGTGTGTGTGTGTGTTTCCATATGAGCCTGAAAATTGTCCTTTCAGGATTTGTGAAGAATTGTGTTGGAATTTTGATGGGGATTGCATTGAATCTGTAGATTGCTTTTGGTAGGATGACCATTTTTACTATATTAACCCTCTGATCCATGAGCATGGGAGATTTTTCCATCCTCTGATATATTCTTCAGTTTCTTTCTTCAATGTCTTAAATATTTCTATCATATAAGTCTTTATCTTGTTTGGTTAGAGTTACCCAAGATATGTTACATTATTTGAGGCTATGGTGAAAGCTATTGTTCCCCTGATTTCTTTCTCAGTCCATTTGTCATTTGTATATAGGAGGTCTACTGAGTTTTGTGAGTTGACTATCTAGCTACTTCGGTGAAAGTATTTATCAGCTGCAGGAGTTTCTTCTGTATACTACCATATCATCTACAAATAGGGATATTTTGATTTTCTCTTTTCCAGTTTGTATTCCCTTGATCTCCTTCAGTTTCCTATTGCTATAGCTAAGACTCCAAATACTATATTGAATAGGTGTGGAGAGAGTGGACAGCCTTGTCTTACTCCCAATTTTAGTGTGATTGCTTTGAGTTTCTCTCCATCTAAGTGGATGTTTGCTCTGGGACTACTGTAAACTGCCGTTATTATGTTGAGGTGTGTTCCTTTTATCTCTGATCTCTCCAGGACTTTTTACTGTAAAAGGGTATTGAATTTTCTCAAAGGAATTTTCTGCATCTAATAAATTGATCATGTGGTTGTTGTCTTTTAGTTTGTTTATGTGGTGGATTAAATTTATTGCTTTATGTTTAACCATCCCTGCATCTATAGGATGAAGCCCACTTGATCATGATGGATGATCTTTTGGATGGTTATTGGATTCCATTTGCAAATATTTTATTGAGAATTACGCATCTATGTTCACAAGGGAAATTAGCCTGTAATTCTCTTTCTTTGTTGGGTCTTTTATGTAGTTTGAGTATTAAGGTTACTGTGGCCTAGAAAATGAATTGGGCAATGTTCCTTCTGTTTGTATTTTGTGAGATAGTTTTAGGGGTATTGGTATTAACTCTTTTTTGAAAATCTAGTATAATTCTTTGATAAAACCATCTGGCCTGGGGCTCTTTTGGTTGTTAGAATTTTAATTACTGCTTCTACTTCACTGAAGCTTATAGGTCTGTTTAAATTGCTTATCTGATCTTGACTTAACTTTGGTAAGTGATATGTATCAAGAAAATTATCCATTTCTTTTAGCTTTTCCAATTTGGTGGCATACGGATTTCTAAAGTATGTCCTTATGATTCTCTAGATTTCCTTGATGTCTGTTATGCCCCCCTTTTCATCTCTAATTTGTTCAATTTGTATATTCTTTCTCTTGCCTTTTAGTTAATTTGGATAAGTTAATTTGGATTAATCTTACTAATTTTATCAAAGAGCTAATTCTTTGTTTTATTAATTCTTTGTATTTCATTGTTGTTTGTTTGTATGCTGTATATTTCAGCCCTGAATTTGATCATATATTGCCTGCTGCTACTCCTTTTGGATGTCACTTTTTCCTTTTTGTTCTAGAGCTGTCAGGTGTGCTGTTAAGTTACTAGTATGCAGTCTCTCCGATTTTTAAAACATAAACACTTAGTGCTGTGAACCTCCTCCTCAGAGCTGCCTTCATTGTTTCCCATGCATCTTTTCATGTAGAGTATTTCTAGAAAGTCTTTGATTTCTTTCTGGACACACTTTTTATTCTGTAGAGGATTGTTCAGTTTCCACGGGTTCATAAGCTTTCTGGTGTTTCTGTTGTTGTAGATATCTGTCTTTAATCTGTGGTGGTCAGATTTGATGCAGGGTGTTCTTTCCATATTCTTTAATCTGTTGGAACTTGCTTTGTGTCTGAGTATGTGGTCAGTTTTGGAGAAAGTGCCCTGAGGTGCTGTGAAGGCATATTCATTCATTCATTAATTAATTCATTCATTATCTCCTATATTATATCTCAGCCACAGCTTTCCCTCCCTCTTCTCCTCCCAGGTCTTTGTCTCCACTTCTCCTGGCCCTTAGATTCCCTACTCCTCCATTTCCCTTTAGAAAAGGGTAGGCCTTCCAGGGATATCAATCAAACGTGGCAATCAAGTTACAGTAAGACTAGGCACATCCCCTCACGTTAAAGCTGGACAAGGCAACCCAGCAGGAGGAAAAGGCTTGCTCCCAAAAGCAGGCAAAAGAGTGTGAGACAGCCCATGCTCTCACTGTTAGGAGTGTCACAAAGAGGGCCAAACTACACAACTGTCACATATATGTAGAGTACCTCAGTTGGTCCCATTCAGGCTCCCTGGTTGTGAGTTCAGTCCCTGTGGGGCCCTTTGGGCCCAGGTTATTTTAATTGACTTTTTTTTATCAGTCAAGTTTGATTCTATCCTAGATTTCTGGGCTATTCAGCCTCTGGGTCTTGGCTCTCCAAGCAGTGTCAGGAGTGGGCTCCCTCTTGTGGCATAAACCAGTCATCACTGGCCACTCCTACAAGTTCGGTGCCACCTTTATTCCAGCACATCTTGCAGGCAGAACAAATTGTGAGCTGGCGGTTCTGTGGCTGGGTTGGTGTCCCATACCCTCCACTGTAAGTCTTGCCTGGTTATAGAAGAGGGCCAGTTCAGGCTCCGTATCCCCCATTACTAGGAGTCTTAGCTGAGGTTTCCTCATAGATTCCTGGGAGTTTCCATTGCAATTCCAATGCCCCCAATTCCAGTCATCTCTCCACGTACTTTCTCCCTTCATCCTCTCCCAGCTGACCCCTCCTGTGCCTGCCCATTTTCCCCCAGTCTACCCACAGTATAGATTTTGTTCCCAAAGATATATTCGTTTGTGTTTGGGTGAAATATTTTGTAGATATCTTTTAGGTACATTTGGTTCATAATGTCAGTTAGTGCCAGCATTTCTGCTTAGTTTTTGTCTGAATGACCTGTCAGTTGACAAGGGTGGAGTATTAAAGTCTCCCACAATAGTGAGTGAGGGTCAACTTGTGATTTAAGCTGTGGTAGTATTTCTTTGATGAACTTCAGTGCCCTTGTGTTTGGTGCATAAATGTTTATAGTGATATTTTATTTGTGTTTTAATAAATAAAGTTCACCTAAAGATTGGAAGGGCATTAAAGGTCAAACAGTGGTGGCACACACCTTTAATCCCAGGATTTTGAAGACAGAGGCAGATGGATCTCTGTGAGTTCAAGGCCACACTGGGCTACACAAGATCAATGCAGAAACTAATCCCAGTGGTGCTGCCTCACACCTTTAAACCTTTGATTCCAGCACTAGGGAGTCACACGCCTTTAATCCCAGTCCTAAAGAGTCATACACCTTTAATTCCAGCACTAGAGGAGTATAAAATGGGAGGAGAGAGAGGCTTAGTCTGCTTAGTCTGTGATTGCCCAGCCTTTGTGAAGGTAAGACTTCTCTAGTGGTTTGGCTGCTTTGCTTTTCTGGTTTTTGAGTTGAACCCCAATATTTATATGTCTCTGGGTTTTTATTATTCATGCTACAGATGGTAAGAATTATAATGTCCTTTTTTGTGGATTTCTTCTTTGATGAGTATGTAGTGTTCTTTCTTATCTTTTCTGATTAGTTTTGATTTGAAGACTATTTTGTCACATGTTAAAATGGCTATACCTAATTGCTTCTTTTTTTTTTTTGGTTGGAATATCTTTTTCCAGCCTTTTATATTTTTTCTTTATTATTTTTTTAAAAAGAAAACAAACTATCTTTTTCTTTGTTATACATACCAATCCAAGTTCCCACTCCCTCCCCTCCTCCCATTCCCTCCACATACCCACCCACATGCAATCCTCAGAAAGGGTAAGACACATTGCTTTGGGGAAGGTCCAAGGCCCTCCCTACTATATCTAGGCTGGGTAAGGTATCCAGCCAAAGAGAATAGGTTCCCCAAAAGCCAGTACATGCAGTAGGGATAAATCCTGGTGCCACTGCCAGTGGCCCGTCAGTCTGCACCCACCATGCAACTGTCAACCACAGAGGAACTAGTTTGGTTCTATGCTTGTTCCTTCCCAGTCTGGCTGGAGTTGGTGATCTCCCATTAGCTCAGGTAAACTGCTTCAGTTGGTGAACCCATCATGGTCTTGACCTCTTTATTCATATTCTCATTCCTCCCACTCTTCAGCTTGACTTTGGGAGCTCAGTCCAGTGCTCCGATGCGGGTCTCTGCCTTTGTTTTGAAGTTGATATTATAGTATATGTAACTGACCCCAAAAACTCTACCAGAAAACTCCTACAGTTGATAAATACCTTCAGTGATGTAGCAGCATACAAGATCAACTGGTTCTTTTTATGAATTCAATTTTCTCACTTTTGGGATAACTGTTTTAATCTTTCCCCCCAAATTACTATAAGCTCTTTGGCAATATTTATTATCTTTCCACAAATGGGAAATCTTCTCATTAGTTAAAGGTACTATAATTTTTGCTGGGTTCATTTCTGTCAGTTGATGAAATCTTAATTTTCCTTCTAAAATCAAATCAGCAAACTTTTCTACATATGTCTATAATTCCTTACTCTGTTTATGTGGTAGAAATATTTATTCCAATATAAGATCTTTCCTCTGCATCAAAATCCCTGTAGGGGATTTTCTAGAGGGTACTATAACCAGATTACAGTTAAGTGTTGGGTCCACATGATCCACATGAGTATTTGATAATTTCTTTTCTACCAAATTACTTTTCTTTTAGCTTCAGCTGATAATTCTCTTGGACTATTTAAGTCCTTGTCCTCTTCTGGGGTATGTAACAAATTACTCAGTTCATAAGGTTCTATCCCAATAGTGGTCCATAAACTGGAACTGTCTCCTAGCAATTTTTGAAAGTCATTAAAAGTCTGTAATCAGTCTCTTCTGATTTGTACCTTTTGTGGTCTAGTTTTTTGTACACCTATTTTATATCCTAAGTAATTAATAGAATCTCTTCTTTGTATTTTGTCAGGAGTAATTTGTAATTCCCAGTGAGGCAAAACTTTCTTATTTTTTCAAACTTTTTTTTTAAAGTATCTACATTTGATTCAGCTTGTAAGATATCATCCATTTAATGGTAAATTATAAATTGTGAAAACTGCACAGAAATTATTTTCAATGGAGTTTGCACAAATATTGGCACATGTTGAGGCTATTTAACATTTCCTGTGGAAGCATCTTCCATTGATAGCTCTTAACTGGCTGAGAGTTGTTATAAGTAGGCACCATGAAGGCAAATTTTTCCTATCTTTTTTGTAAAGGTATAGTGAAGAAACAGTCTTTTAAGTCAATAACTATAATAGGTCATTCTTTAGGTAACAGAGAAGTCAAAGACATTCCAGGCAGTAGAGACTTCATTGCCTGAATTACTTTATTTATGACACTTAAGTCTGTCAGCATTCTCTACATTTCAGATTTTTTTAAACAACAAATACAGGAGATTTCCAAGATCTGGTAGATTCTTCAATATGTTGATCATTTAGTTGCTCCTGAACCAGCTGTTTTAAGGCCTGTAATTTTTCTGTCATAGGCCATTGTCCAACCCAGACAGGTTTACCAGATAACCATTTTAAGGGTAGGGCTGTTAGTACCTCTGAGAGTTTGACAGCTGTTGTGTTCTGCTTTTGTACAGTCTGAATGGTCAGTGACTGTTTTTTATAGTGCCTTATATATTCTTCCCAAAAATTTGGGTTGGTTTATGGTTCATTTCTGAGACTGGAGGAATGTTAATCTGGGTATTCCATTTCTGTAACAGATCATGACCCTATAGATTCACTGCTACATTAGCCACATATGGCCTCAATATTCCTCTCTGTCCTTCTGGCTCTATACATCCAACCCATCTCATGCATTATTTTACCTGAGATAGGGCTCCAATCCCTAGGAACTGAACATCTGCCTCTCGAAGGGGCAAATTTGGATACCATGATTCTGGTGTAATTATAGTCACATCCACCCCTGTGTTCAATAAATCTTCAAGCACAGTGTCATTTATTCATACCCTAACAGTTGGTCTTTGATTATTTATAAAAGTCTGTCAAGATATTTATTTTATGATTTCAAAACTGTTCTATCATCCAGAGCAATGTGGTTTATTACAATAGGCACTGTAACCTCTAATTGTTCTAGGGAGAAGTTTCCTCCACAGTGACTGGAAATGACTGAATCACATTTGACTTGGGGACCTGCAAGAGTCTCCCCCAAGACATTTCCCAGTGATAAAGGGTTGCCTTGTTTGTCTCTTGTTGATCTGCATTCATTGGTCCAGTGTTGGCCTTTGTCTCATTTTCTGCACAATCCAGAAGTTTGGGGCCTTCTATTTGGGCCATTCCTAGAAGAAACATTATTTCTAGGAACTCCCTGTCTACAATTTCTTTTCAGATGGCATATTCTACCACAGTTAAAACATTTGGCATTTTGATGTCTCTTCAGGCCTTTGGAAATTGCCTCTCCTATCTGGGCCTCATCACTATAGTTAAGAGACTCAACGTTGGCTGTATGTAAGATTCATTCATCTATGGGTGCTAATCTGACCTTTAAAGATGCAATTATATTTTTGCATTCTAAATTAGCATTTTCAAAAGTCCAAGATTCAGCTAATACTTGTCTAGCTTCTTGATCTGATACCCCTATATTTACAGCTTTAGTTAATCTTTGTAAAAAGTCACTGAAGGGTTCTTTTGAACCCTATATAACTTTAGTGTATGATTAAATTATTTTTCCTAGTTCTTGAATCCTCTCCCAAGCATTCAAGATTGCTGTATGGCATAGGGACAAGGTGTGTTCATTGTATGTAACCTGACTATTTACATCAGCATAATGGTCCTCACCAAGAATTTGATCTTGGGAGAGACCTCATAACTGCTAATTTTACCTTGTTGTTCAAGGGCCTTAACTTCTTCTCTCTAATAGCTTTTCCATTTTAATTGAAGACCATATTCTAATACTTCTAAGACTAATTGACCAGTCATTTGGAGTAATCCTATTCCTAGAAGACCACGTATTTAACAACTACCTCATATATGCTGAATGCATACCATAAGAAACTATTGCTTCCTTAATATCCTATAAATTTTTCATATCTATTGGTTCCCATTAGGAGTCTGCATATTTGCTAAGAAGGGTTTGAGAGAGTCACTCTCACCCTGACAGAGGAGCAGTGGTGGGGATTTGGCATCATGCAACTGGTTGACAGTTCAGTTTTAGGAAAGGAGAGCCACATGAAACAGCAATTGATAGGCAATTTGGGCTACATGGAACACCTTATTGCAGACAAGGGTTAATAAACTAGCCTTGCATGGCTGTGTGGGGCAATGTGCTCCAATAGGGGAATTTGGGACCTGACCACATGGGTGCCACTTGTAACATGAACCACAAAGAGATACAGATATATCAATGTATTGAGATGCTATGGGGAAAACAGACTCACAAATCTGAGATCAAGAGAGCTGGGAACCGGCCACACACTACTTCACCCCAAAGTTATTGGCAGAATGAATTCCCACAAAATTCCTTTATTTCTATTAACTATTCTTTGATTTTGTCTTTTCATAGCATCCCAGATTTCCTGGGTGTTTTGTACTGGGAGGGATATTTAAAAAAATATTTATTTATTCATTTTATGTATATGAGAGCTCTCTCTGCATACACACTTTTATGCCAGAACAAGGCATCAGAACCCACTATAGAAGGTTGTGAGCCATTATGGCAGCTGAGAATTGAGCTCAGAACCTCTAGAAGAACAGCCAGTGCTATCATGTCTTTATGCCTGAGATTCTTTCTTCCATCATGTGTATTCTGTTATTGAGCCTTGCCTTTGTGGTTCCTGTTCAAGTTCTTAAGCTTTTCATTTCCAGATTTTCCTCAGTTTGGGTTTTCCTTTATTGATCGATTTCCACTTTGAAGTTTTGAACTGTTTTATTATTTTTCTTTTGCTATTTGTTTGTGTTTCTATGGATTTCTTTAATGTATTTATTCACTTCCTCCTTAAGGAGATCCATTATATTCATGATGGATGTGTTAACTTCCTTGTTTTATGGCTCAGCTATTTTGCATTTCTCAAGGCCTATTGTAGTAGTTCTTGTGTTCTAGTGGGGACATATTTTCCTGTTGTGTTTTTATGCTATCAGATGGGCACTTGTGTTTAGGAAGGTTGTAATTTTAGATGCAGATATCCCTGCAGTCCAAAGGAGGTAGATGGGGCAGAGATGAGTGGGGTTGCAATAGATGTTCTGCTACAGAGCTGGGGGTGAGACTTGGGAGTTGTATTTAGAGAGAGAGAGAGGCAAAAAATCTGAAGTTGGCCTACCTGTTTCCCTGGCTGGTGTGGCAAGCATGTTCCCAGGGAATGTCTGCTTGTGTCAGGTGCTGGGATAATAGGATGAATGGGAGGAGGAAGGTTGGAGGAGAAGGCCTCCATGATCTAGTAGAGATGGGAGTCAGAGAGGAAGGGGAGACTGCGGGAAGTGTTCTGCTGCAGAACTGTGGATGAAGCTGTCAAGGGTGTTTCAAAGACATGTCTATGCTTGTTCTTAGGACCGGGGGTTTCAGTTTAAGGTTGTGTCACAATTGTACCATCAGTAGCTATTATGGGACAACTAACTGGGGTTTCCTTCTTTATTAAAAAAGGTATTTATTTATTTTTATTGTATGTGTGTGCATGTTTTGCCAGCATCACACATGTGCCTGGTGAGCCCAGAACCAGAAGAGGATACTAGAACCCTTGGAACTGGAATAACAGATGGTAGTGACCTCTAATATGGGTACTGGGAACTGAACTTGGGTCCTCTGGAAGAGCAGTCAGTACTCTTAACCTCTGAGCCATCTCTCCAGCATTGGAGTTTTTGTTGTTGTTGTGTTTTTGTTTTTGTTTTTCAAGACAAGGTTTCTCTGTAGTTTTAGAGCCAGTTCTGGAACTAGCTCTTGTAGACCAGGCTGGCTTCAAACTCACAGAGATCCGCCTGCCTCTGCCTCCCGAGTTCTGGGATTAAAGGCGTGCACCACCAGTGCCTGGCAAGGAGGTTTTTTTTTTTTAATATTAAAAAAAGAGCTGTCATATGATCTAACAATCCCATTTCTTGGTCTCTAAGTGATGTTGTCATGTTCCTATTCATGGAAGTACTATATTTAATGATAATGCTATAAATAAATCCAAATGGTAACTTTTAATGTTCTCCTTTGTTATCTTTAAAACCTTAGGCGCTGTGGTTTGGCTAAGGAGTATAGGGATCAACTTCGGATGCAAATTGCCTACCAGAAGCAGGCTCTGGAAGCAGAGAAGGAAGAGGAACGCCTGGAATTTGAAGCAGGGATGGCAGCAAACCAAGTCTGTTTGGACAGGATCCAGGGGGTCCTCTCGGAACATCAGGCTCTGTCTCAGAAAATGCACCCCATGCGCAGGGCTTGCCCTGACAAGCTTCCACTATAGTTTAGTAAACATCAGTGTATGTTTTCTGGGTCTTTTGGTATTTTTTTAACTACACCTTTTAACTAAAGGTAAACTCTTATTGTCTGAGTTTATATTCTTTATTAGACATAATTTTCTTCCTTCAAATAAATTTGTTCTTTGTTTGGATACTAGTCAATTCTTCATTGCTATGGCATGATACCCGACATTACCAACTTAAAAAGAGCAAAGACTTATTTTAGGTTTTTGGCACAGAGTTTTTGGCACAGCTTGGCTGGTTTTACAGGATGTGAAGTCCCTGTGTAGTATGTTACCAAAACCCTGGAGACAGGAATTAGTAAAGGAAATGTTTTTTTTTATACTTTGGGCCATGGTATGGCCCTAACTTCCTACTGTGATGAAACACTGACCAAATGCTAGCACACTTTCTGGTTCACTCACCAGTTCATGATTAGCCTTAATTTCTTATATAGCCTAGGAAAGGTGCTGCCCACAGTAGGCTGGGCCCTTCAGTATCAACTAATGATCAGACAATCCCCCAAAGACATGCCCATAGGCCAATCTGATCTAGGCAATCCCTGGTTGAGGCCTCTTCTCTCATACAACCTAGGCTGTGTCAAGGTAATAATTAAAGTCAACATGACAGAACCTAATGCTTTAATTCTTTCCAGTTTCTCTCTTTAAGAATGAAAGCCTAGAATCCAGACCAGACTGCTGCTCAGGCCACAATCTCTCCAGCAGCTTTTCCCCTTTCATAGACACTGGCAGGTGCCTGCTGAGGCATTGTCTGTAGCTCTCTAGCTAACAGACTTCCAGGTGCCCAGATTTCTTACCTGGGGAAATGAGTTTACAGCAAAGGAGATACTGGGGGGTGAGGAGAGAACACATTCTGCTCCCCACTTCTTTCCTGTCTCCAACCTGAGAATTGGAGAGCCTGGCTTCAGGCTTGTCCTATAAAACCAGCCCCATCTTCAGAAAGCTGTAAGAGAAGAATCCCTTATTTAGCACATGGGCCTGGTTCTTTCTTCAGAGTCCCCACCGTACTGTTTGTCTGTCTGTCTGTTTGTCTATTCATCCATGACATTAGCAACTTCTGTAATAAACTTCTTATGGCAAACAGTCCACTTCAGCATCTTTCTTGAGCCTACATCTGAGATCTTTCATTTTCCTATGTCAGCATCACAATAGATTGACAAGACAAAGCAATAGACAGGGCACACAAGTATGTACCTTAGCTTTGTGATATTATCAGAACCTTTCCCAGGTCTCCTCTGACCATTATGCCCCAGGCTATTCTCATTCCCAACACAAAATTTCCTTGAGAAATTTTATTTCTTATTGTTTGGGAGATTGGCCCCAGGGTCTTGAAAATGCTGGGCAAAGGCTCTACTACTTGACTGGATCCACAACCCTGTATTTACTTTAAAAAAAAAAAACCTACACAATCATCTGAGTTACCCAGGCTGGACTTGAACATGTGATCTTACCTCGGTCTCCAGAGTAGACAGGAATATAGTCCTGGTCACTAGACCAGATGACAACTTAGTTCCTTAAGGTCTCTGTTGTAGTGCCCTCTGACTCTGTTCTGGAGTCTGTGATAAGGCAGTACTGTCACAGCCAAACCTCAGATTCCTCACTCCAATGAGTTCCTATCACTTCACCTTTACTCTCTCTACCCAGCCGTATCACTCCTGTCTCTACCTCCCTAGTTCTGGGATTAAAGATGTGTGACTCCCAAACTGAGATTAAAGGTGTGAGTCGCCATTACATGGACCTGTTTATGGATTGATATTGGGTAGCTCGGGTTAGCCTTGAATTTAACAGAGATCAGTTTGCCTTTTTCTCCTGAGTCCTGGATTAAAGGTGTGTGCCACCCCTCCCTGGCCTTTAGTGGCTTAGCTTTGCACTCTGATCTCCAGGCCAGCTTTATTCATTAAAATACAAATAAAATATCATTGCACTAGTGTAGGAGGAGGGCCCTCTTGTTCGTCCTGGCCGCCTGGCTAGCTTAGCCCCAAAATAACCACACAGAAACTGTATTAATTAAATCACTTCTTGGCTCATTAGCCCTAGCTTCTTATCGGCTAAGTCTTACATCTTAATTTAACCCATTTCTATTAATCTGTATATCATCACGTGGCAGTGGCACATCTACCTCCAGTGGCAGATCCATGGTGTCTCTCCCACTCTGCTTTCTTCCTCCCAGAATTCAGTTTTGTCTTCCCTGCCTACCTAAGTTCTGCCCTATCAACAGGCCAAGGCAGTTTCTTTATTCATTAATGGTAATTACAGCACACAGAGGGGACTCCCACCTCACACTAGTTGATATACAGGGGTATAAACAAATGCTACATGTGTACCAAGACCCTCAGGACAGGGGTGACTGATGAGAGTTGTCTAAGTTAAGAGCATTTGAAGACCTTGAGAAAACATATTTTTGGATATTGATGAATAGGCAGTTTTGTCTAAGGGGTAGTTATATGAGCAGAAGCAGGTGGCATCCCCTCGAATGTCTCCCAGGGTGAGAGGGTCCTCCCAGGGGCAAGCTGTTCTGTTGGTTAGGGACACAGTCCTGAGTGTTACAGAAGACTGTGTAACAAGAAGGCCTAATCCTATGTAAAATGGTGGTCTAGCATCTAGGCACAACCAGCAGTTGTCAGTGAGACTGATATCGGTAGAATTGAGGAAGTAGGTGGCCAGGACCATTTCATAGAGGGTTCCACAGGCACTGGTGGTTTAACCTTTCTTGTTATTGTTTAATTATTGTTAACACATAAGTCTCTGGTGGGGTGGCATTTGGGGCTATCTGGATGGCACAAGGTTGAGTTGTGAGGGCCTGAGAGGGAATTGTGAGAGGCCTAATGAGGTCTTATAAAGGTCCTGTGGGGAGGATAGGAGTCCTGACTTGTGATCGTTGTATGGTAAATGCCATTCACTGGTCATTACTGGACTCCCATAACCGGAATCCCTAAAATCTTCCCCAGTGCCAGGAGCCATAAGCTTGTGGGTGTGTGGTATCACATTTTTAAACTTGGATTACAATAGGGTCTTGTGCAGGAGCTATTGACAAAAGCTGATAATTGTTATAAAGGGGTCCTTGCTAAAATTCTAAGAAGAGGTCAAAAATTTCACATGCCCGGTATTTACACCAGAATTTATTTTAACTGGAGAAGGCTGGAGTAGAGGCAACTGAACAAACATAGTTGTGCTCCCTTTAATCTCTCCTGGAAGACATTTAGTGAGGGCCAGAGATTTACATATTTTCATAGGCTGAGAATCAAATTTGGCAGCTCCCCTATGAATGGCTCTCCTGGGTATCTTATTGAATAATAGGTCTGGCATTAGATGACACAAGTCAGTCTTAAAGATTGGGATTGCCTCAAAATCTGATAGGAACACTTCAGATATTAGTCATCCTGTCCAGAAGTCTGTGAGTCTCCAAATAAAAGTAACAGAGTACTGGAGGTTCACAGAAATCCCAGGGACTAGACATAAGTAAATCAGAAAAATCATGATAGCTTGAGAGCTTTTAGCTGTATCTTTAGTGGATCCTTGGGGGTGTGAGAAGGCCTTCCATCTGATGTCAGGGTTGTCCAATCTTTCGTCAGGAGTGGGTTTGAGAGATGAGTGGTGAATCTACATCTTGATTCCATTGACCTTAATGGCAGTTGTGGTAGTTAGGATCACCATGTGTGGTTCCTTCCAGCATAGTCTATAAGCCTCTTTATGATGTCTCCCAACCCAAATGAGGTCACCCAGTTTGAGGTTATGTGGTTTGGCAGGTGGCAACTCATAAAAGTGTCTCAGGAGTCTTCCCGATATTGTCCTGAATAGTCTGGAGAGCCTTGATGGACTTAAGAAACTTATATTCAGACATTTTAGCCATGACTTCTGAGGGGAGTCTGGGAACCAAGGGAGGGGGTCTGCCAAACATGATTTCATAGAGCATTAACCCATAGTAGTAGGGAGTGTTTTGTAACCTGGAACAGGGTAAAGGGTAGAAAGGTTGTCCAATCATCACCAGTTTGTAAGGTTAATTGAGTTAAAGTCTCTTTTAGGGTCTGATTCATCTTTTCTAGCTGTCGTAAACTCTGGGGATGGTATGCACAATGTAATTTGTCTCCAATATTTTAACTATGTCTTGTTTTACCTTAGATATGAAAGCTAGTCCATTGTCTGACCCTGGTTCAGAAGGAAGTCTGTTGACAGAAGTTTCTGTCCCACTCAGTCCTGCAGCTGTTCAGTCCCAAAGAAACACACAGAGGTCTACATTAATTATAAACTGGTTGGCCTTAGCCAGGCAGGAAGTATTGTTGGGACAATCAGAACAGGAGAATTCTGGGAAGAGGAAAGGCTCAGTCTGCAGTCATCACCCAGACCAAGAAGAAGCAAGATGAGAATGCCTCATTGATAAAAGGTATCAAGCCACGTGGCTAACAGAGACAAGAATTATGGGTTAATGTAAGATGTAAGAATTAGTTAATAAGAAGTCTGAGCTAATAGGCCAATCAGTTTATAATTAATGCAGGCCTCTGCGTGTTTTTTTGGGACTGAACAGCTGTGGGACCAGGAGGGACAGAAACTTCTGTCAACAAATGGTGCCAATGTGGACAACTGCATCCACATAAAACCTCAGAGAGCTTGGGAAGTAATTTTAGACACAAAATAACAGAGTTAAGCATGACTTCTTGGTAGAAGCATTTTTTCAGGTGGGCTCTGTTTGCTAGAGGCAAGTGTGTCTCATTTAAGAGAGGCTTCCTGACTTATTAGCTGCGTAAAACTTTTAAGGGGCCCCACCACAAAACAGTTAAGTGATGTTTATGAATAGCTGACAGCATGCCTCTTGGTGGTTGGCAGGGACCTTGAAACTTCATAGAGTTGTGGCAATAAACATGGCTCCCACCAATACCTCTGCCATGAAGCTAGACTCTCAGAAAGCTAAGGAATGGGGTAGATCCAGCCTTCAAAGCCACAGCTTTAATCCTAGTCATATTGCTTAGCAAATTAAAGACTCATGTGGTCAGAAAAAAGAGATACACAGTAAGGATATATTCAGATGAAGAAAACTTCCAAATGGTTTGCAGTATGTTTAAAAATGTATGTAGGCTTGGGAGAGAGAAAAGAAAAAGGATAAAGTCATTAAAAGAAAGAAAGAAAGAAAGAAAGAAAGAAAGAAAGAAAGAAAGAAAGAAAGAAAGAAAGAAAGAAGTTGGGTGTGGTGGCACACACCTTAAATCCCAGCACTTAGGAGGCAGAGACAGAGGCAGGCAGATCTCTGCAAGTTCAAGGACAGTCTGATCTACAATGTAATTTTTTAGAACACCCAAAGATACACAGAGAAACCCTGTCTCAAGCAAAAATTAAAAGTAAAAATAAAAGAAATAGAGTTTAAAATAAAGCCACATAAAGATGGAAAATACACACAGAGTCTGGATACTGTATGTTCTTGTGTTATCTTTGCATTGTTTGATGACTGAGAAAGGAGCAACAGTTCCTAAAAGACATTTGATTATAAATGCTGCTGGATTAATCAACCTATATATTTTGAAAATGCCTTGACTTCAAAATCTAAGTCAAAATATACGTTACTTTGGAGAAGAAGTTTTGCTTTTGTTCCCACAGGAAATGAGAAGCTGTGGATTCATTCTGGGTTAAGAAAAATCAGGTTTGATCAAGGAAGACCCCCTGAAAAATCTCTGATAGGCGTAGATGGCCCAGATGATCCAACATTTCAGAGGATCTCTGTTGGAGTTTCCTCTGAGTTCTACATTAAGAACAGCCTTGAGACTTCTGGTTGAGATGATCAAGCCTCACAGAATATTCCAGTCAGGACTTAACCATAATCCTAAATTTTCTTTAGGTCTCCATAAGATTATCAGCACCCTCAATCAGCAGGAAGTAACCTAGAAAACTATGCCCATATTCCCAAAAAATGGATTACGGATGTTTGTCTTTGTTTAGAGTGTTGGTTATAAGTTGTTATGGATAATGGTCAGGAAAAAAGCTAAACAAAGAAGATTAGATTCACTGTTCTTGTTTTAAAAAAAAAGAGGGGGGATTGCTGTGGGACAATGGTCTTGTACCTTGTAAAGATTTGTCACTTTTACTGGTTTAATAAAATGCTGATTGGCCAGTAGCCAGGCAGGAAGTATAGGTGGGGTTACCAGAACAGGAGGATTCTGGGAAGAGGAAAGGTTCAGTCTGCAGTTGTCACCCAGATGCAGAGGATGCAAGATGAGAATGCCTCACTGATAAAAGGTATCAAGCCACATGGCTAAGACAGACAAGAATTATGGGTTAATGTAAGATGTAAGAATTAATTAATAAGAAAGCCTGAGCAACTGGGCCAACCAGTTTATAATCAATGTAGACCTCTATGTGTTTCTTTGAGACTGAATGACTGCAGGACCAGGCAGGACAGAGACTTCTATCAACAGAAGTCCATATCTTGGGATAAATTCATTGTTGATATTCTTGAATATTGTTGATGCCATCTCTTTTTTAGTGGAGAAGGCTTCTACCCAACCTGAAAAAGTATCTTCAAAGACTAGAAGATATTTATATCAATACTTGCCAGATCTTACCTCAGTTAAGTACACCTCCCAGTAGAATATAGGGAAGATTCCTCTTTACCTCTTATTTTGAGAGAGTTATTTTCTTTGTGAGCTAGTAGCCTGGCAAGGGAAGCATTGAATCACACAGTCCTCCACCAGTTGATTTATATTGAAAGTTTTGAATTTTGAGTGTCCTAGGAGTTTCTTTAATTTTCTTTGGCCTAAATGTGTTCCTCTGTGGGTTTGGTAGACTTGGCCAGTTCAGTTGGCAGGATGAGTCATTCATCTGACATGACCCTCCATCCATTTTTAACCTGGTGTTTGATAAAGAGGCAAAATATTTATCACCTGGGGCAAAATAATCTAGTATTTCAGGCAACAAGAGTCTGGTATTTATCAGTAAATTGGTGGCAGCCAGGGAAGTCTCCTTGGTGGCATGACCTGCTCTTCTATTGTCCTGGGCTTCATAAGACTTTCCTTTTTGATGTCCTGGGCAATGGATGATGGACAATCTTTTTGGAAGCCAGAGGGCAGACAATAAGTCTAAGATCTCTTGTTTATTTTTAGTAGTCTTTCCTTCATGAGTTAGAAAGCTTCTTTCTCTGTAGATGGCCCTGTAGACATGTACTGTGACAAAAGTGTAATAGCTGACTATATTAACATTGATAACTGATGGGGGAAGCCCTGTTAACCAAACACCTTTAAGAAGTGGAACCTAGTTAAGGCATGGCTACCTGGAGCCCAGGAAGAAAACTGGGATGGACCAGGTGATTGTTCTCTCTGGGTGATTCCCACGGGACACAGTGGAACGTAGCCCAGCTCCACTACTGCAGCCTGAGTGGGAGGAACCCGCCTCCCTCTGCTGACTGTCTCGTGTGGCTGTTGAACAGCTAAGGACCTTCACAGAGCACACAGTCTGTGATTTATACTAAAAAAACTTCTTGATTTATGCATATTTTTCAGCATTTAACCTAAAATCAGATCTAAACCAAGCATGTGGATTCAAGTGCACTGCAACACCTACTGGCAGGTAACTGTTAATGCACCTACTCCAGCTGATTAAACCACAGGTGAGATTTATTATTCTAAATATAATTCATAAGTTACTGATTTAAAAAGGGCAATATGTCAGACAATCTAACCATCCAAGGTTTCAATAGCCTTTTCACTTACACCATGTGTGAGGTCTTACAAGACATATATGATGTCTCTTCTACATCACTATTCTTATTTCTAGGGCTTAGTTTTGTCCTCAATATTTTTTTCTTAAAAATATGGTTTGGCAATAGAAAAATGATGCAGTCTTTACAGACTGAATCCAGGCTTCTTAGAAAAGAAGTTGGAAATCTATAAAAGGACACGACCACCTTAACTAACAATTTTCAGTCAGCTGAGGTACTTTTAAACACGGTACAGACTGGTACGAAACTTCTTGAAAAGGAGGTCATACATCTAAAGGAGAATACAAACACTTTGAATAACAAAACTCAGTCAAATGAGGTGTTTTATAAAGTGGTACAGACTGGTAACAAACTTTTCAAAAAAGAGATTGCATATATGAAGGAGGATACTAGGACTTTGGTTAATAAGACTCGGTCAACTGAGATATTTTTGGAAAAGGTACAGACTGATAGTAATTTATTTAAAGAGAGATTCAGCACTCTGGAGAAGAAAACAGCTGATTTGGCATATAAAAGTAATTTATTTAAAGAGAGATTCAGCACTCTGGAGGAGGAAACAGCTGATTTGGCACATAAAAGTAATTCATTTAAAGAGAGATTCAGCACTCTGGAGAAGGAAACAACTGATTTGGCACATAAAACCCAGTCCATGGAATTCTAGAAGACTACGTCCCCTCTCCCAGCAAAGTTTGTCCTCAGGGTTAGGGACATCATTTAGGGGTTGATTATAATTGGTATATAGTTGAGGGTTGGGGGAAAATTTTATAAGCTCAGGGATCTTTTTGTAAAATAAAAAAACAAGTGGGAAATTGGATGATGGGATAATAGATTGGTTTGTGAGTTTTTATTTATAGACAATTACTTTGGTATAGATTCTTGCATATTGATACAAAGTTAAATAATATTGAATATTGTATGCATGCATGCTTCTACCTCTGTTTAAAAAATTATTATATATTGATATATATTTACAATATTGCAGTGTACATTTCTACCTCTGATCAAGATACTTATACATTGTTTACATTTGGAGGTCATTGTCCTCATTTATTGCACAATTGTTTATTGTCTTAGTCTTTAAGTTATATAGGTATTAAGAATTATAGATCAATAGTCATCAATTTTGTCATACTTATAGTTAGACTAATCAGGTTCTTTAGATACATAGAGATTATATTCTGCATAGATAGATAATCTTCAACCACTTCAAAGAACTATAAAAAATGGCATTTAAATAACTTAGAGTTCTGTTGACTGAGACATAATTGCTCCTGGCAGCACCGATCTTTTCCTGAGAGAATGTTGAGCACTGAAGACACTCCACCTGGAGCTTGTTTTCTTCTTGGCAGAACTGGCCTTTGAGCAAAGAAATGCCCATACCTCAACCACTGACAAAGATACATAGTATCCACAAATGGATAAAACAGGACAGTCAAATTCTGCCAAGATAGGGTAAGATAGTTTTGAAAAGTTCTTGCCTTTAAAAATGGTCTGTCAGTAATTTTAGGCCTTAGCCAAAGTTGGTTGCTTCAGTGTTGCAAATGAGACTTTGGGTAATTGCCCAGGTAGCCAGTTGTCTCTGTCATTTGTTGCACATTTTGGAAGTTGCTTGATTGCACTTCCTGCTTACTCAAGTAATATTGTTTCCCTTCTCAGATCTTCGATGTGGTTAAAGATTATATAGTCATAGTTACCTTCCTCATGATTTAGCCAAGCTTAATTCTGATGCAAGATTTAGACTCCTTGAAATAAAATGTTTAGTAAAATTTTTGTTATGTGCTCCTTGCTTAATATTGCTTATATTGTTTGTAATTTTATATTTGATATTTGTTCTTATTGTATATAGTTGTATTGGGTTTGGATCAATCTTGTTTAGACAAAAGGGGGGAGGTGATGGGGAAGCTCTGTTAACCAATCACCTTTAAGAAGAGGAACCTAGTTAAGGCGTGGCTACCTGGATCCCAGGAAGAAAACTGGGATGGACCAGGTGATTGCTCTCTCTGGGTGAGTCCCACCAGACACAGCGGAACTCGGACTTCCCATTCTTGTGGCGTGAGTTTCCCCGTATAACAATTAAAAATAGAATCATTTATCTTTAAGCTGGTCTGGTTTTTTCCAGAATCTAGCGAACAGCTACAGATAACTTTGTCTTTTCCTAATTGTAACGCCCTTGTTAGGGCAATCAGCTCAGCCTTTTGTGCTTATGTGCCAGAGAGCAAGACAGTCTGAGAGTGTCGCTACTGCAGCCCCTGCGTGCCTGGTTCCTTCCCGAGTGAAGCTGCTGCCGGACATGGAGTACATGAGGTCCGGATGTGGCCAAGGGATGTCAGTCAACTCAGTCAGACTCCATGTATTTGCTGTAGTATCTCTGTGCAGTTCTGGATGAGATCTGAATCTGGGTTAGGCACCAGGGTTGCTGGGTTGAGAGAAGTGCTTGGGAGGAAGCTAATGTGAGGGGATTGAGGAGCAAGGCCAGGTAGTGTGTTAATTGGGCATTGGTCACCCACCAGTCGGGGGGTGGTTTGGAGAACCCTCTCTATTGAGTAGGAGGTGGTTACTGTTAGAGGCTGCCCCGGAGTCAATTTGGCAGCATCCTTGACCCAGAGGGCTGTAGCTATGATGATAGAGATGCAGCTAGGCCATCCAGAGGGTATAACCGCTTGGATAAAAAGACCCTGGGTCACTTCCAGGCTCGAAGACATTGAGTGAGGATCCCCTTAGCTATTCCTGTTTTTCCATCTATGAATAGTTGGAAGGCCTTGTTTAGGTCTGGTAGAGCCAAGGCGGAGGCCTCTAGCAGAGCCTTCTTAATGGCTTTTAAGGCTCCTTTTTGAGTCTCAGTCCAGAAGAAGGGCTCCTCAGTCCCATAAGTGGCCTCATATAGGGGTTTGGCTATTACGGCAAATCTTGGTATCCAGAGTTGGCAGAATCCAGCTGAACTTAGAAATTCTCATATTTGCCTCCAGGTTTTAGGGGCTGGGATATCCAGGATAGTCTGTTTCTGGGCAGGTGATAAACATCTCTTACCTTCTTTTGCTCTGTATCCCAGGTACATGACTTCAAGATGCAGATCTGGGCCATTTTAGCTGACACCTCATATCCCAGCTGACCTAAGGCATGTATGGTCCTTGGAAGTAATTAAGGGATCGTCCATATTTCAAAGGAGGTTTACCTCAGGGTGTGAGGTCCTGTTGTCCCTCAAGCTTTGATAGAGAACTTCATCAAAGATGGTTGGGGAATTCTTGAATTTCTGTGGCAGGCAGGTTTAGGTGAGTTGCCTACTGAAGACCCGGTCTGGGTCATGCCAATAGAAGGCAAAGATGGGCTGGTTTGTATCCCCCAGCGTTAGGCTGAAGAATGCATCTTTAAGGTCTAAAACAGTGAAGTTGAGCTTTAGGGAGAGGGAACATGGGAGCGCTTAAGGGTTGGGAACAGTTGGAATTAATATCCTCAACCTGTTCGTTAACTTCCCTAAGGTTCTTCGCTGGCTGATAATCACTGGTCCCTGACTTTTTGACTGGCAGAACCAGGGTGTTCCATGGAGACTGGCAAGGACTCAGAATTCCATGCTCCAGGAGCTGCTTGATATGTTTAATGATGTCTAATTTGACTTCCAGAATCATGGGGTATTGCCTTACCTGGACTGGTTGGGCATTTGCTTTTAAGGCAGCTATGACTGGAGGCTGCTGGGTTGATAGCCACCATATTCCTGGGATAGAATTTTGGAGTCCAGGAATTAGAGGAGACACTTCTGAAGTGTCTGTGGGCAAAGCCTGTATTCTTCTTCTAGATCCAGCTACAACTACATTAAAGATCTTGTAGACATTTTATGTTTGTAGACTAAAACACATCATGACTGTAAAGATATGAAAATATTGTAGGTCAAAAGACAATTTTCTCATGCTATCTTAGTCCATGAGAGTGAGTGAGTACTGAGAACCTTTATCATTTAAAACAGGACATAACAATTGATATTCAGGTGTCAACTCACCAGAAAGTAATTTATGATGGAGAGAAACTCATTTTGCAAAGTCTATGAAATATACAGATTCCAGAATATCTGTTGCTCCTGCCTGCAGTTTTACACATGTACTAATTTGCTTCCCTTCCCCACAGCCTGTATATATTGTGTGTGTATTTCATGAATACATTCCCAATCTACTGGGCATTTTTATCTGTAGATTGTCAAGAAGATGGCTCTTCCTTAGCTGTATTGTTCAATTATTATTAATATTGTTAGCTTCTACAGAGTTTTGATGAATAAAATAAAAACAAAGAGATGGTGTCCAGGTCAGGAGTTGTAAGTTTCCATTCAGAGCTGTCTCAGAGCACAGCTTAAGCCAACAGCTGTAATTTCCCCAGCTGCTAAGATAACTGTGTACTATCAACTAATACAAAAACGAATGATCCAACTGTCAGAGGAGGGGGTCAAGGCATCCCTCATTCCCCTTTGGCTCAGAGGTCAACAGTTCTCTATTGAGCCCCAGCTTTTTAGATAAAAAAAAAACATAGAAAACTTACCAGTTGGCCAATATCAGTAGAATAAAGTTGCCAGATACTGGGGTGTCCTCCCAGAAATGCAAAGTCCCAGGTTTCAGTACCAAAATGCTGGGTCCCATGAATGTGCAAATAATGGGAGCAGATTATTGAAATCTATTAACCAGAAGCAAACTTTATTCCAGATACCATGGGGTAAAAGACTTCTAGCTAGCCAGGGCCATGGTTAGAGTTCGGGCTTTACTAGAAGAGGTTTCAAACCTCTTCCTATAATAGAAACCAAGTGCCAGGTGGTGGGCCAAAGAGATTTTACAATCTTGAGGTTAAACCTTGGAGAGAGTTAAAGGATTTTTACAATCTCAGGTTTAGGCCTTGAGTCACATTATATTCTAAGATTTACAAGTTTTGATTACAGGGTGTTAGTTTAAGATATTTGTGAAAGTCTGTGGCTACCTCGACACAGCTGCTTTCCCTGTAGCTGAAAGAACCGTAAGGCAGAGGGTCACACAGAGGCAACATTTCAGGGTAAAGCAATGTCGGGCAGGGTGTCACACACAAGCAACTGCTAAAGGTTAACCTTTGTCTGTAGTAGCTGCTGGCTGGAAGGAAGAGAAAAATTGTTAAAAGTTAACCTTTGTCCACAGTAGCTGTCAGCTCCAATTTCTCCAGAATATGTGTATAGGCTTACAGTTTTTTTATTTCAGGGCTCCTCAGTGACTAAGACTCTCAAGCCTGTATGTGACAAAAATGTAAGGCTTTTATCATCCACTCTATGGACAATGTTCTAATCAGCCGTCCTGACTCTTCTGAATTGGCAATGATCTCTGTTGACCCCCAAAACAGCCTTCAAGCATGGGAGCTTCACATTTCTCTAGAAAATGTTCAAAAAAATATTCTATATCCAAACCTAGGGAAAGTTCTAGAAGAGTGTACTGTATACCCTTAAAAGCTAGAAATTCCTAAGAATTGTCTAAAAACTCTTTATGATTTTCAAAAACTGTTGAGAGTTATTAGTCAGCATACCCCCTCACCTAAGCTTAATAGTAACTTTTTCAGTTTTCCAGAACTTCAAAAGGGGCGCCAATGCTGTCTAAGACTAGGGTGACTCTAGCTGCAGTGGAACCAGCTGTGTCCAATAATACAGAGATGGGACACTGCCACTCCACGTTCACTATCAGTCCTGGGATTGCCCATGACCCCTACTGGGAAACTCTGGCAACTGCAGGGTGTTTCATCATGGTTGCATTTACAACATCCCCCCTCCAAAGTTTTGAACCATTTCTTTGATTTGGCGTCAAAATTAATCTCAAAGGTGCACAAGGCACAGTATAAAATATAGGTAAAGGTAGGAGACAATCATTATCCCATATACAGAATACCAACAACATAGGCTCGGGCAACAGTCCACTGCCTGGCAAAGTTCTTTGGCTAATTACACTGGCCTGCTTGATCCTCACTTTTTGCTATCTAAGATATTACACTGAACATCTACTCACGAGTTTATTTTCCCCAATATTACACAGTCTCTGTCTTTCTGCATAGCTTAGCAATATTTTAAAGAGAAAACACAGCAGGCAATTGTTTTTGATTTACAGTTCCTCCTGTTATTTGTTTTTATGTCTTAGCTTTGCACAAGCATCAGTTATTTTGGTTAATACATCTGAATCATGGCCAGGGACACAGGCAGTCCCCAAAGCATTGCCAATGCAGATGCAGTGCTGTGGAACAACCCTTTTCTACAAAATGAACACATATTACTCTTGTTGGTTAATCAAAAGCTGGTAGCTGAGCAGGAGGTTAAGCAGGGAAGTCAAACTGAGAATAGTGGGAAGGAGGAGGGTAGACTCAGAAGTCAGCCAATGGCTGAGAAGTCAAACTGAGAATAGTGGGAAGGAGGAGGGTAGACTCAGAAGTCAGCCAATGGCTGAGAAAACAGGATGTGTAGAAAATTAGGTAACAAGCCACGAGCCATGTGGCAAAGCATAAATAAAAATATTGGTTAATTTTAGTGTAAGAGTTATCTAGTAATAAATCTGAGCTGTTGGCTGATTACTTATAAAGTAATATTAAGCCTCTGAGTCAGCTATTTGGGAGCCAGTGGTCAGGACAGGAAATGTTAGTTTACATGTGTCATTCCAATGGGTGGCCAAAATTTCCACATAAAACCTGACGGAAGATTCTAGACACATAGGAAATGGATTCAAGCATAGCTTCTTGGTAGCTGCCTTTTCTCCAGTGGGTTCTGTTTGCTGGTGGTGATCAGAGGCATGGCTCCTTTAAGAGATGGTTTTCTTCTTGGTGCTAGCAGCAAAAATGGTGGCTCTTTTAAGAGATCCTACTACCAAATACTTACTTGGTGTTTATGAGCAATTGGCATCACCATGGACCTAGAAACTTCCCAAAGTTGGGGTGGTAAACATGGTTCCCAGAGCTGGTGGGAAATATGTCTCTGCCATAGAATCTCAAGCAATCAAGTGGGAGGAGCCAGCATCAGCATGCCATGATCTAAATTGCATAGCAGATTTTTGCTCATGTAGACAGAAAAGGTTACAGATACACAGTAAAGACAGATTCAAGAGCCTCTAAATGGGCCATCGTGTGTTTAAAAAATATATGTAGGCTTGGGAGAGAGAAAAAAAAAGTATACACAGTCTTAGATTTAAAATATAGTTTTAAAATAAAGTCCTTAAAAAGGAATAGAGTAATAAAAATACATAAGCCACAAATAGATAGATACACAGTTTGGATACTTTATGTTATTGTATTGTTTTTAAAGTTTTTGACTACTAATGAACAAATGGTAACTGCTAAAAGATATTTGATTATGAAAGCTGCTAGATTAAACCAACCTATATATTTTTAAATTATCTTGATTTCAAAATTTAGGTCAAAAGCTATGAGGTTTTAGGAGAGGGCTTATACTTTTGTTTCCTATAGATGGAAGTTTCTGTTCTGCCCAGGCCTGCAGCCGCTCAGTCCCAAAGAAACACACAGAGGTTTATATTAATTATAAGCCATTTGGCCTATTAGCACAGGATTATTATTAACTAACTCTTACAACTTAAGTAAACTCATATTTCTTGTCTATATTTATCCACATGGTTTGGTACCTTTTTTCAGTGAGGCATTCACATCTTGCTTCTTTTGTACCTGATGGGTGACTGCATCTCCCTGCCTTTCCTCTTCCCAAAATTCTCCTTATCTGGTTGCCCTGCCTGTACTTCCTGCCTGGCTACTGGCCAGCACTTTATTAAACCAATACAAGTGACAAATCTTTACAGTATACAAGAGCATTATCACACAGCATTTCCCCTTTTTTCTTTTCAAAAGAAGACCCTGAATCTAATCTTGTTTGTTTAGTTTTTTTCCTGACCATTATCCATAACAACTTGTAACCAAAAGACAAATATGATCCATTTTTTGGGAATGTGGGCATAGCTTTTTTCTTTTAGCTTACTTCCTGTGGTTTGGGGGCACTGATAATCTTATGACCCAAAGAAAATTTAGGATTATGGTCAGTCCTGACTTGAGCATTTTGTGAGGCTAGATCATCTCAACCAGCAGTCTTGAAGCTGTTCTAGCCATAGAACTCAGAGGAAACTGCAACAGAGGTGCTCTGAAACATTGGATCATCTGGGCCATCTGCTCCTATTGGAGATTTTTCAGGGGACCTTCCTTGATCAAACCTATTTTCCTTAACTCAGAATGAATTCACAGCTGCGTCTCATTTCCTGTGGAAACAAAAGCAAAATCTCTTCTCCAAAGTAACATATTTTTCAACTTATATTTTGAAGTCAAGGCATTTTCAAAATATATATGTTGAATTAATCCAGCAGCATTTGTAATCAAGTATCTTTTAGCAGCTGTTTCTCCTTCCTCAGGAGTCAAACAATTCAAAGACAACACAATACTATACAGTATCCAGATTCTCTGTGTATTTTCCATTTTTATATGCTTTTTCTTACTCTATTTCTTTTTTATGGACTTTCTCTAACATTTTTCTTTTCTCTTCCAAGACCATGTATATTTTTAAAGACACTGTAAAACATTCAGAGTTTTTTTTCTCATCTGAATCTGTCTTTATTGTATATCTCTATCTTTTTCCTTACCACATGAGTATTTAATCTGCTAAGTGGCATGGCATGCAGCTTTGGTGGATGGCTCTGCCCATTCCTTAGCTTTTTGAGAGTCGAGCTAGCTTCATGGCAGAGGTACTGGTAGGAGCTACATTTAATGTATAACTCTGTGGAGTTTCTAAGTCCATGTCACCACCAAGAAGCCAGCTGCCAGCTGCTCATAAACACCATTTAAGTATTTGGTGGCAGGGCCTCTTAAAAGAGCCTCCATGTCGTTTTTGTTGCTGACGCTGAGTCAGGAAGCCTCTCTTAAATGAGCCATGCCTCTGCTTGCCTCTAGGAAGCAGAGGCTATTGTAGTAATGACAGTTATCTAGAAGCTGTACTTGACTCTGTTCTTGTCTGTCTAGAATTCTTTAAAAAAAAAATCTCAGGCTTTATGTGGAAATTCTTGCCAAACATTTGGAAACCATTTGGCTAGAGTAGTCTGTCAATGAGAAGCTTGGATTCATTCTGGATTTTAAAAATTTAGGTTTAATCAGAAAACCCCATGAGAAATCTCTCATGGAAGCAGATGGTCCAAATGATCCAACATTTTAGAGCACCTCTGTTTCAGTTTCCTCTGAGTTCTACATCCAAAACAGCTTCAGGACTGCTGGCCGAGATGATCCAGCTTCACAAAATATTCCAGTCAGGACTTGACCATAATCCGAAATTTTCTCAGGGTCCCCCAAAGTTACCAAAATTATCAGTGCCACAAGTCAATGGGAAAATTCTCTAGAGAACTATGCCCACACGCCCATAAATAAATTATGAATGCTTGTCATCATTTAGGGGGATTAGTTACACATTGTTTTGAATAATGGTCAGGAATAAAGCTAAATAAAGGAGATTAAATTTAGGTATCTTGTTCTTAAAAGAAAAAGTGGGGATATAGAAATGATAGGATAAAAGGGTAGATTATTGAATTTACTTTAATTAAAAAACAGCTATTAATCTTACATATTTTACATTGGTATGATGTTGGTTTACTGATACAAATTTAAAGTTAATGTTGTTATATGGTATGTGTCTTTATACTTTTTTAGTGTATTATGTTCATACAGCTCATTTTAAAATGTAATATATAATTAAGAAATAAAGAATAATAGTAATCTATAATAGCCAACTTAAAGTCATGTTGGGTATGTTTTCAAGGTTATAGAGATATATTTAAGATAGATAGGCAATATTCAAACACTACAAAGGCCTACAGAATATGGCATTTGAAATGTTTTAAGAACTTAGACTTTCCTCAACAGTGAGATACATCTGCTCCTAGCAGTACCAATTACTTCAAAGAGGATGATGGGCATTGAAGAAACTCCATATGGAGTTTGTTTTCTTTATAGCAAAAGCTATCCATGTGGGCAAAGAAACTTCCCTTTCCTCAATTGTTGACAGCTATTATCCAAACTGGACCAGCAGGATGCAAGATAGGTGACTGCCGAACTTTCCCAAGACAATGTAGGACAGTTCTTCAGAGTTCCCTGCTTCACAGGAAAGTCTGTCATATGTATTAGGCCTGTAGGCCAGAGTTGGATGCCCCAACATTACAGAGGAACTTTGAATGACTGTCCAGCCAGTCTCATGTCCCTGTCATTAGGTAATATTTCACCCTTCTGGGGTCTTTGATGGAGTTGAAGACCAGTTATAGTTGTAGCTTTCCTTAGTTATACTAGAAAGCAAATTAGGTATAAAACTTTAGACTCACCAAGATAATAAAGATAATGGAGTATTTTCTTTAATTTTGCCAAATACAAATGGATTGGATATTGTTACTGAATAACTGTTCTGTTGTATATAGTTTTACTACATTAAGATTAAAGCCTTCCTTTTTAATTTGACAAAAAGGGACAAATGATGTGGAACAATCCTTTTCTACAGGATGAATATGTATTACTCTTGTTGATTAAAAAGCTGACAGACCAGTAGCTAGGCAGGGAGTTGGATGGGAAAGCTAACCTGAGAATGATGGGAGGAAGGAAGGCAGAGTCATCAGAGTTCAACTAGCCACTGAGCAAGCAGGATGTACAGAAAATTAGGTAACAAGCCATGAGCCTCATGGCAAAGCATAAGTAGAAAAGGGGCTAATTTTTGTGTGAGTTAGCTAGTAATAAACCTGAGCTATTGGCTGAGGCTTAATATTAAGGCTCCGAGTCAGTTATTTGGGAATCAGGCAGTTCAGACAGGAAACGTCTGTTTACAATGTGGCTGTCAGAGAATGGAAAACTGAGAAGTGTCTAGGCATACACAACACAGAGTCAGTACAAGATGGTGTTACCTTGGTCACTTCACAATGATTATAGCTGGAGTGCTAGCAGTAATTACTTTTGTGGCTACAGCTACCATCTTCCTAACCCACACTCTCTGTTAATAATCCAACAAAAAATATCACTTATGCTCTCAAGGACCAGGC
This sequence comes from Ondatra zibethicus, assembly GCA_004026605.1. Classification (NCBI taxonomy): domain Eukaryota; kingdom Metazoa; phylum Chordata; class Mammalia; order Rodentia; family Cricetidae; genus Ondatra; species Ondatra zibethicus. The sequence continues at coordinate 60,258 of PVIU01004690.1, forward strand.
AGGCATTGAGCAAAAAAATAAGCACATGGTTTAAGTCTCTTGAAGCCACAATACTGTTCCTGGGAGATGAGATCTAGAGCTTACTATTTAGACAGGATTTATTATGCCACATGGATTACCAACACATATGTGTGAGAGTAGCTCTTTATAATGAATGCAAATATAATTGGGAATGAATTAAGTCCCACCTCCTGGATGCTTGGACCCACAATTATGATAGTGTTGATGTGGCCCCATTATGAAAGCACATCCTAGATCTGCAAGAGGCTTAATATCAGTGTCTTAATTAGGGTTTCTATAGTTGCATCAAAACACCATTTCCAAATAGCAAGCTAGGTAGGAAAGGGTTTATTTGACTTACACTCCATATTGTTCATCATTAAAGGAAGTCAGAAGAGAAACTCGAACAAGGCAGGAACCTGGAGGCAAGAGTTGATGCAGAGGCCATGGAGGAGTTCTGCTTACTGGTTTGCTTTCCCATGGCTTGCTTAGACTGCTTTCTTTCTTTTCCTTCCTTCCTTCCTTCCTTCCTTCCTTCCTTCCTTCCTTCCTTCCTCCCTTCCTTCCTTCCTTTCTTCTTTCCTTCCTTCCTTTCTACTTTTTTCTTTTTCATTTTTCTTTTTCTTTCTTTTTTTTTTTTTGAGACAGGGTTTCTCTGTGAAGCCCTGGCTGACCCAAAATTTTCTCTATAGACAAAACTGCCTCACAATCATAGAGATCTGTCTGCCTCTGCCTCCCAAGTGCTGGCATTAAAAGTGTTGGCCACTACCACAAAGTTCAGACTGCTTTCTTATAGAACCCAGGGACACTAGCCCAGGAATGGTATCACCCATATTGTGCTGGGCCCTCCCCCATCAATAACTAATTAATAAAATGTCCTACAGTTGGATTTTATGGAGGCATTTTCTTAATTAAGGTTCTATGTTGTGGAACTATCTTTGTGCATTGTAAATATGAATTACTCTCATTGGTTAAAAAGAGCTGATTGGACAGGTAGGGGTTAGGCAGGACTTGCAGACAAAAAGAGAACACAAAAAAGGGAGATGTCTCAAGAGCCATGAAGAAACTTGGAGAGAAGCAAGATGAACTTGCCGTGCTGAAAATAGGTATGGCCACATGGCAGAGCATAGATAGGAAATATAGGTTAATTTAAAATGTAAGAGCTAGTTAGTAACAAGCCTGGGCTATTAGCTGAACATTTTTAATTAATAGCAAGTCTCTGTGTGGTTATTTGGAAAATAGCTGGCAGGACAGAAAACTGTTCACCTACAGTTCTGTCCATTCAGATAGCTCTAGTTTATGTGTTAATCGATGTAAGACTGGCCAGTACAAATTGTTTCCCTGGATATTATTGCCCATTGTGTTTTTGAGACTTCAATCCCTTTAACTTGATAAAACACTCCTTTTTGTTTCTGTTGCTCACAGCAGCTATTATGTTATTTCTTTGTATCTTCTTTACAGTCTGGTGCTGAGCATCCTGACAAACCTTCTCTACACCAAGTGTGAAGATTCATCATGAACATCTAAAAAGACAAGAAAAGGGGAATATGTGGAGAGTGGCATCAGCTTGAACTGAGTGACACTACAGAGTTAGAGACAATGGCATGGCCACACCTCCAAATAGTTTCCATTATGAAGAAGAGGCATGACCCTTCCCCCAAAGAGACAAACATGTTTATGAGAACATGACCTTCAGCTCAGAACAGGAGAAAGCAATAGGCTGCTCACAATTTTCCTGAACCTTCTCCCTCCCCTACCTATGAGCTTATTGATTTCACTGTTGACACCCTCCTGAAGATAAACAGCCACACCTATGTCCCTCAAGGACATCAGTGTTGTAATTAATACAGTTTCTGTGTGATTATTTTGGGTCTGGGCAGCCAGGAAACGAATGAGCACTTTCCATGTCTTTTCCATATTGGCTGGGATCTGAGCTCACAGTCTTTCAAAAATGTGGTGTACAGAATATAGAGGTAGCCCTGATGTCAAAAGAGCATGAGAACTGCCCCTGTCCCCACCATTTGCAGCATGTGGGAGAGCAGGCCTTGTACCCTAGAGACACAGAGCCTTAAGTAATGGTACCCTAGAGACACAGACCCTTAAGTAATGGTACCCTAGAGACACAGACCCTTAAGTAATGGTACCCTAGAGACACCTCAAGACAGAGGCTGCCTGTTTAGCAAGTGTATCCATAATAGGGATGCTTTTAGTTATCTAAAGTCTTGATGCGGGGAGTGAGGATGGTAACAAATGCCATGCTAGACTAGGTCAAAGGATTGTGTAAGAGACTGAAATTCGTTGTGACAGATGTTAGAGTCAGAGAAAGGAGCCCAAGTAGGTGAGATAAAAGGGAACGCAGAGGTACATGAATCCTTCCTGTTGGCAGCATAGTAGAGGGAGAATGTTGTAACTGGGTAAGAGGGCAGCAGAATGAAGGTGAGTACATAGATGTGCAGGTAAAGATTCGTTGGAGGGATAAAACACTGGATGGCATCAGGAGGACTGGGTCCTCAAATTAGGTCTGGCTGCTTAGGGAGACAATGCAGGAAAGATGTTCCGTATGGGGGGGTGACAGTGGCAGGAGATAGGTCTCATCTGTGGAATCAAAGTCCACAGAAGAAGGTAAATCAGGAGAAGGGTAGATTTAGGAGGGGAAACCAGATTTGGGAGGCTGGCTGGGAGGTTGTTCGGATAGGAGAACTAATCAGAAAGAGCGGGGCGGGGCGGAGGGGGGAGAGGAGGTGGAGAACAAGCATAGACAAATGTTTGATTTGTAGCAAGACTTGGCTCTTTCTCCTTTACGTTGGGAAAATTTTTTTCAATTTATGTTGGAGAATTTTTTTCAAGGTCCATCTGAATCTGGAAGTCAAGTGTACTGAAGTAGAATAAGCAGAAAAGACATTTTAGATGCTTGTACTGCCTATTTCATGCGGGACTTCACTTGCTACCTGGAACAGAAGCTGAGACAATAGGTCGTAGCCTTTTACAACCTGACCATTAAAGCTTCCTTTTGCCAGCTGTAACACACGGGAGGGAAAACTGAAAGCCCTGAAGCCAGCTGTTTGCTTGTGAGCGCCACCTTGTGGTTTAGAGTATAAAATGAAAGTGCCAACTGAACTGGAGACCGAAGCCTTTTCAGGAGCTGCCCTGGCTTTGGTCCACATCTCTCTTCCACTCTCTTTGGTGTTGGCATGCTTATTCCAAAGATAGTCCTGAGGCACCATAACCTATAGGCCTGATGTGACTACTTGAAAAAGTAGTGCCGCAAAAACTTGTTACAGAACATGGGACATTTTAGCTTGAGAGCCAGAGCCTTTTAGTCCCCAGGCCAATAGTTTTTTTTAGGGGGGAGACATGCCAAAGGAAAGTTTCTCTGTGGTTTAGAGCAGTGGTTCTTAACTTTCCCAATGCCGTGGCCCATTAGTTCAGCTCCTCACGCTATGATGACTCCCATCATAAAATAATTTTTATTGCTACGTCGTAACTGTAATTTTTCTACTGTTGTGAATCATAAGTATCTGGTATGCAGGATATCTGTTATGTGACCCACAGGTTGAGAACCACTGGTTTAGAGGACTGTGTGCCTATGGCTACAAGGAAGGGTTGAGAAAGGAAAATTTCCCAGCAGGAAGTGGGCCAAGAGGACAGAGCACCCCCATGGCTGAGTGACTATGTTTAGTAGGGGACTCACCGAACAGGACGGCTTTGTTTCCACTGAAGGAATCAGGGATGTTTCCACTGATCTTTAAGAGGAGACTGACTGGGGTCTGGCGAGACTCTGCTGAGTGTTGGAGTTCTGAGGAGTCTCCTGGATAGACGATCAGAAAGGACTGAGTTCCTGAAAGAGAGAGAAGAAAATCTCAAAACTCACCCAAGGGCAAATTCGCCAATGGTGGATTCAGTGAGAACAGTAATGGCCGCTGTCATACTTGTTCCATGGGGGGGCGGCAAGAAGAGTCAGGAGGGAGTGGGAAGGAGGAGGAAGTGGGCAAGAGTTCGAACATGATTCTGACTTGACATGTGGGTCACAAAATGTAAGGTCTGTACGGAGGAAAGATGGTTCTGAGCGCCTGATTTGATGATGCTATTTCTATCTGTTTATTGGAAATATCATCAGAGGGGACACTCTGCTATGACCAGAACACACACACACATGTGCACACACACACACATATAGTATATGTATGTCATACATGCACATATACATGTGTGTATTGTGCCTATGTGTGTGGGGGTGCAAGTGTGCTGTGGTATGCATGTGAAGGTCAGAGGACAACATGAACTCACTTCTCTCCATCTGTCATGTAGGTCTGAGGGACTGAAGTCAAGTTGCCTGGCATGGCAGCAGGTGCTGTTGCTGGTTGAACAATCTCCCTGGTCTAGCCTGGGACTCTGGTCATAAGGAACTTTAGCTGACTACCTCAAGGGGACTTCCCCTGTCAATTTCTGAAGGATGCTTTGAGTACTTGATTTGATAATGTCTATTTATGTAACTCTTGTTATTTATTATTTCTCTAAGGATACATAGCTCTTTGTAAACAAACAAATCTCCAATCCGAGAAAGTCTGGCCCTTACAACCACTAACCACAAAATGTTTAACATATTTTGTACATTCAAAAATATAGGATATAACACACAATTTGTTATTTCTCTCAGGAGTTTAGTTTTCTAAGACCACCTCTATAGATTAGGTAGCAGAAAGACTCCTCCTTTTGCAGCTGCTGTTTGCAGCCCACTAATTAGGGAGTTAACTGAAAAAAGTGCTCCTTTTTGCTATATGATGATTAATCTGGCTTTATTACCTCGAACTGTTGAGAGGACTCTGTTTCTTATCATTTGCTTAAGAAATGGCAAGTGACCTTCATATGTAATGCCTGCAAGATTTTGTGGGTCTTGATAAGCTGTGTAGAACAAAGAGAGCTGACAATATGGTATCTTAATAAAGAGGAGAAGAAGAAACTAGCAGGGTGGCATTATAGTAGAACAGCAGAGAAATTGGCAGACTTCAATATGGCACAAGCTAGCAGAAACTGGCAGAATCCGAAAATAAAGCACGTTACCATCAGCAAAAGCGTATGCTTGACCCTTCTTTCCTCTGAAATCCCTCAGATTAAAAGTCCTAAATTTGCTGGGCTGTGAAGTTTTCTCTCTGAGCCCTGCTAGAAGCCCAGAAACTGTTCTCCTGGGCTGTGGTGTGTGTGTGTGTGTGTGTGTGTGTGTGTGTGTGTGTGTGTGTGTGTGTGTGCTGGAGCCAGAGGCTGGTGTCTTCCTCAATCACTCGCCACCTTATATCTCTCACTGAACCTGGAGTTGATTGGGCTAATCAGCTAGCCCCACAGATTATATTGCTTCTGTCCCTTCAGCAACAGGATTATAAGGATGTACCACTGTGCCAGGTTCTTTTCACGGATGACAGAGATCAAAATCCGATCTTCATGTTGGCAAAGCTAGCACTTTACCAACTGAGCCCTTCCCTGAGCCCCAAGCCTACTCTTTTTTTTAAATTGATTTTATTGAGCTATACATTTTTCTCTGCTCCCTCCCTTTCTTTCCCCTCCCCTTCATCCCTCTCCCATGGTCCCCACGCTCCCAATTTACTCAGGAGATCTTGTCTTTTTCTACTTCCTATGTAGATTAGATCCATGTGTGTCTCTCTTAGGGTCCTTATTGTTGTCTAGGTTCTCTGGGATTGTGATTTGTAGGCTGATTTTTTTTTTGCTTTATATTTAAAAACCACTTATGAGTGAGTACATATGATAATTGTTTTTATGGGTCTGGATTACCTCACTCAATATGATGTTTTCTAGATCCAACCATTTGCCTGCAAATTTCAAGATATCCTACTCTTTTTAATGACCATGTTTTCCCATCTCTGTACCGCAGAGACATTATCGTGACTAACAGGTAAAGTCTTGGAATGTATCATTAAGCTCAACAGATGTCTAGCCTCCCCCAATCCTAAAACGAGAAAAACTGTAAGATTACCTCTAAAACCTATCTACACACCTCCCTGCTTCTCTATAGCCCTGATGTCTTCATCAATATGTTTGGTGAATATATTGTTTTATGTTGGTTTTTTGTAGACAAGGTCTTGTCTTGTCATGTAGACCTTACTGGCTGGGTACTGTCGATGTAATCTAGGCTGGTCTCATCATAGGGATTCCACTGCCTCTACTTCTTGAGTGCCTATGCATCACTATGGCATTAAAAAGCTTGCTCTTTAAGCCATCAGCACCACACCGTCCTCTTGCTATTTCTGCTGCTTTGGTCTCTTTTGAAGCCTTTACATTTGTTAGCAGAGTATTTTGGTATAAATCCACCGGGTACACAAGTAAATTCATAGTCGATGAGTTCAATGTGAACATGAATATCTTTCTCCTAGAAGTTGGCCTTATGATCTTTTGGTTATTGTATATAAAAAGAGCAAATATCTTCTCAGAACACAGAAGAAACTTCCGTCTAATAAAAGAACAGCCTCCTATATTGAGAAGCCACTGAGATAACTGGAAAGGATTCTGTCATCACACTGAGCGCAGGGAACAATAAGAGTTGTTGGGGTTCCATGTATGTGGCTTGTGAGAGTCTAACTACCCTCTAAATGTAAGCTTTTCTATAACGTTCCGAGACATATTCTTGGAGAGAGGTTTGGGGCTATTAGCTTTGTGCTTCTAAGCGCCAAACTTTTATTTGAAATGACTGTGGATAATAGCTCTGGGAAGGTGACATGGTGAGCCAACTTCCAGCTGGTCTCTGGGTCTGCGTGCTATAATCAACTCTGTGTAACTTTGGGCTGGAATCATTTCAAGAGTCTATTTGTTTGTTTGTTTGTTTGTTTGTCTGTCGGCCTGCCTGTCTGTTTAGTGTGTGTGTGTGTCCATGTTTACACATGTAAGCAGGCACCTATGGAGGCCAGGAAAGGGTAGCTGTGAGCTGTATAATATGGGTGCGTGGAAATAAACTCAAGTCCCCTGCAATGGCAGCAAGCACGCTTAACCACTGAGTCATCTGAATAACCTCTAGATTAATCTGGGGTGAATCTGGGGCTGGAAGGGACCTAAGAGCATGTGCAGTCCAAGCCCTTCCCTGTATAGATGGGGAATCTTGGGTTTGCTTCTACCACAAGCAGAGTCCAGGTGAAGATGTGGTATAGTCCGGATGTTTGATTAGTGATTCACAGAGCTCAGGACAGTGGTGGAGAGGGCGAGGGACCAGAACAAGGTTGTGTTCTAGAGCTGGACCTCTGTAGGAGGCTGGGTCTCATTTCCCTTGGGACTCCTGAGAGACTGTATGGAAACCACTTCAGAGGTTGGATGTGTAGCTCACTAGCCCAGAGCCTGCCTGAAGACCTGGGCTCACGCCCAGCACCACGTAAAATTGGAAATGGTGGTTGTTGCATGGCTACAATCCCAGGACTTGTAGAGGAGGAGGTAGGAAGATGAGAAGTTCAAGGTCATTCTCAGTTTACAGAGCAAGCTTGAGTCCAGCCTGGACTATGTGAGGCCTTGTCCAAAACAAAAACAAAAACAAAAAAATAAAAACAAAACAAGAGTACAACAGCAAAAACTGTCAGTTTTGTAGCATCAAATATAGTTGTTGGGGGATTTATCTCTTCCCTTGTCTCCTCTGGCTGGAGCTTGGCCTTAAGGTATCGTCTCCCTGCCTTCCAGGTTACAAGACAAAAGAAGGTACAGGAAAGTATCAAGGGAGAAAGGCAGTGGGGTGAATGACATATGCTTGAGGTGGCCCCCAGAATCCTGTAAGTGGGCTGTGGCACTAATGGGGACTAGCAGTGGACTAGCAGCTAATGGGGAGTGTGGATTCAAGGGCAAGACGGTTTTCTCATCTGGGTTCCTGGCCACCATATCAAGGTTCCTTCCTGGCTACTAGGTTTCCTTCTGCCTCCCTGGGGTTGACACTTGGAGACAGGAGAGAGGATATGACCACGAGGTGGCAGTAACACATACAGAGACTTCGTTGGGATTTCTTTTGTACAGGGCTTAAGAGAAACCTCCTTGCAGGAGCCAGTCCACGGGCTTAGGGGGGTAAGTGATTGTTGACAAAGGAAGGAGGACAAGGTAGCTACTTCCAGAGGACAGGCAGAGAGGAGCCTCCATGTTTAGAGGACATCAGTTGCTACACAGGAGTCTCTGGGAAGGGCCCTGTCAGCCTCTGGCCTTAGTGCTCTAGGGCTATAGCTTATCAGGAGGCAGCAGCTGGTAGGTGAGGCTTCACCCAGTATGATTCTAATGGCTAAATATTTGCTTATTTGGGTTATTATTTTTTATTTGGATTTGAACATATTCGAGTCTACTACCAATATGTTTTGGTGCTTATAGGTCTTAGCCTGCAATAAGGAAAGAACGTGGGGACCAATATACATAGGCCACCTTTAGCGTGTTAATATTATACTCTTGAGGCATAGTAGCTAACAGAATTGGTAGTCACTGGGCCCCAAGACAGACTGAGCTGTTGTCCCTGGTTCTCGTACTACTGTGTTGTTCTCAGTACTGCTCGAGGTCATTGTGACTGTCCAGGAAGGCCGAGTCTATGAGAACTGGCCACCATAGCAGGCTGTACTGGCTAGTTTTTAGTGTCAACCCAATACAGGTTGCAGTCATCTGAGAAGAGGCAACCACAACTGTGAAAATGTCTCCATAAAACTGGTCTGTGGGCAAGCCTGCCTATTGGGCATTTTCTTGATTAATTGATGTGAAAGGACCCAGAGCATTGTGGGTATCGTCACTACCACCTGTGTTGGCATGCATAATAAAGCAGGCTGAGCAAGCCACAGGGAGCAAGTCAGTAAGCAGCTCCCTCCAAGGCCTCTGCTCCATTTCCTGCCTCCGGTCTCCTCCCTGAGTTCTTGCTTTGACTTCCCCCCATGATGGACCACTCCACCTGGAAGTGGAAGGTGAAATAAACCCTTTCCTCCCCAGGTTGTTTATGGTGATGGCGTTCTGTTGCAGCTATAAAAAACTTTAGCTAAGATATGGGAAGTGCCAAAACTCTGAAGAAATAGGGGAGCAATTCCAGGATGCCATGTCAGTACGAATTCTCAGGAACTGGAGAGTGCATCTGAGGTGGCAGGAGAGGGGGGATCTTTGTCCTCTGAACCAGAAAACGAAGGTTTACATGTTGAGTTAGACAAAGGTGGTCCTTAGGCAACCTAACATGCCTGACCTTTCTCAAAAGAGATTAATATGTCTATGTACACAGAGAAAATCTGGGTGTCAAGGGCCAGCTCAAAACTCAGCTGACTGCCTTAAAAGTTGTCTGATATGGCCTGGAATGTACACTGGGGTTATCTAGAGGGTAAATAGAGGTTTGCTGTGGTGTGAATGGGAAAATTTCCCCATAGGCTCACATATTTGAAAACTTAGACCCTCCATGGATTGGGGAGCTTGTGGAACCTTTAGAAGGTGCAACCTTCGGGAGGAAGTACCTCACTTGGGGAAGACTTTGAGGGTTTATAAACTTGCCTCACTTCCTGTTTGAGCTCTCTGCTTCCTGTGTGCAGTTAAGATGTTATCTCTAAACTTTCTGTTCCCACCACCAGCTGCCATGCCTCCCCTGCCATTATGAACGCTACCCCTCTGGAACAGTAAGCCAAAGTAACTCTCTAGTCTATAAAATGCCTTAAGTGTGGTGTTTTATTGTCGCGACCGCCTCGACCAGCAAGGAAGACGCAACACCGGACTCTTCTTTCTGCCGACTATTCAGGTACCCTTTGACAATCTTCTTCTGACCCCGGGGGAAGCCCTCCGCAGCCTAAATAGCCTCTGGGTAGCCAACCTTGGCGTGCCACGTAGGCTCCGCGGATAGGTCCAGGTACGCAGAAGCAAGCCAGAACCCTAGCCTTAGCCAAATAAGGAGTTATTTACCACCGAGAGCATCCACCATCGGGAGGGTGGAAGGCGGAAGCCAGCGCCATCTTTAAGGCGCGCAGCTGTACGCAGCTCTCTACATTTTATCACAGCAACTGAGTGACTGATACGAGGTTTTAGTCACTTCGCTCTGGATTCCTGCAGTACCTGTTGCTTCTGCACTCCCCTGTGGGCTGCTAGGCTTTCCTTTAGAGTGAGCTGAACTCAATCTCCGCAGCGCTCCTCCCTCTCAGCCCATGCACAGATCTTGCTCTCCTTTTTTCCTTTCTGTTGGATTAGCTGCCATCCTCCGCGTCATCTACTCAGCTACAGGCAATTGGAGGCAAAGAGCCTGCTGAACCCTAAGTTGGAATCACAGGTGCTAGGGAGGCTGTGGCCGGAGATGGCGTCGGAGAAGTCACCGCAGTTTAAGAGACCAAAAGAGTACTGTCTATGTAAGAAGAGGGATCTTCAGAGATCACTTGCTTTGGAGATTTCAACAAAGGGGGGGGTGATAGAGAGATATGGAGACAGGGCAAGAAGGTCGGAGATACATGAAAGGAACCAAACCTGCTGAAACTTGATCCTGGACTTCCAGAAAGAAGAGGAAATAAACATGATTTATGTTGCCTGGCTGTGGCATTTGTGATGGCAGCCTAAGCTGGTTAACACAGAGCCTTCTGTGTTCTCCTTTACATCTCTCATGGCATCCAGAACAGGGTTGGCATGCAGGACCCTGTCAACACGCCTGTGCTGGGTTGAGTTATAGTCCTCGAGTGAATGAGAGGAGAAAGACTGTGGTAGGGCCGGGGGCCAGGCCTCTTACGTGCACAACCTGGAAGATAGTCATTGGCCCTCTGGGCCTCGCCTCCAGCTGCAAATTCTAAGCAGCTGTGAGATCAGAAAGCTCTGTGCCAGTCAGTCCTCATCAACACAGCTTGGCTGTTGTTATTCTTGGTGATGAGAACCTTTCCCAGCTGTGGCTTGGGATCTGCATTATAAGAGCTAAGCCTCGGCACCACGCTACATTTCTAAGATCCAGAAATTCAGAATTCTAACTGCACCTAGCCCAAAGGAATTTGGATAAAAAGTTGTGCACCTGTGCCCATTAGGATAATGCCAGACCTGCAACTGTCAACTCAAGGAAGTGCCGACGATCTGGTTTGCAAGGAAACTCGGGTTGCTATTTGAGTGGAATGGAAAGTAATTTAAGCTGGGGTGGTGATGGGAAACAACTTCTTTATTGACATGCATGCCACGGATGCCAGTGTTTTGCTTTGCTTTGTTTTGAGAAATTTTTTTTTTATGAGCCACCAAAATGTGCTGAGTATGATGTTTAAGATGTAGTGAAAAAAATACAATATCACCTTGGGAAATAGCAGTAGTGAGGTTAAAAGCCCAACTGGCATTTTATAAATTGTGTTTAACGGCTGTAAAAGTGAATAATAAATGCAACAATAAGAAGAAAACTAATATATTCATCATGGTTACCAGCATGGCTACCACAAATAATATAAATACAAATAAAAGACTGTTTACAAGGCATGGAATGTTTTAATAGAAAATCCCTAAAGTTATAAAGATCCAGTGCTATCTCAGCAGTGTGAAGTTCCCTGCTAGGCCCTAGGGGACATGTAGAATAGGAACAACATATGGAATATGGAATAGAAATCTGCCCTTTAGGAAAGCAGTCTTATTAAAGATCCAGACCTTGGAACAAGACAGATATTGCTGAGATTGATACAAAGCCACAGTTAATGAAGTGTTGTGTTGAATATATTCTATTGCATAGAACAGACAAACCACTATGCTAAGAAGAACCCAGAGTGTATAGCCCAGGTTTCAGGGGGGCATCTAGTCGAAGGACAGCATGGGGGTATATCTTGAAGCTGCTGCAGATAGCACACTATCTGCTTGGATCTATCTATTCATCTGATGGGGCTCGGAAGAGGACATCTGGTGACATGGAGGAGGGTGGCACCATCAACTGACACTTTGGAGCTGTGCTGCTTCTGCTTGGGAGTTTTGGGAAAGAGGGAGGCTTATGATGGCTGGGGCCCTCAAAGAAGGTTCCAGAAAAGGTAGTACTTGAGCTATACTCCTGGGTCTTGGGTATTGTAAATGGCCTAGAGAAAGAAGAGGACACTTTGAGTTGGGTCTCCTCCAGGAAGATTGTAGGGAAAAGTGGACTCCACTCAATGTGATAATCCATCTTAGCCACGGGAGGTCGGGGCTTTAAGCACTAATCAAACAGACTCATTTGACAGACAAGCAAAGGGTGATCTTCTAAGTGCACTAGACACTGTCTTGCAGTTGTGGCCAAAATACTGGGCAGAAAACAACTGCAGAGAGGAAAGGGTTATTTTGGGTTCATGGTTTCAGCAAAGTTCAGTCCATCACAGTAGGGGAGCATAGCACAGTTTATGGCAGTAGAAGGGAGTGCTGGAGGCTCCTCATGTTGCCCTGGACAGGAAACAGAGAGTGGTTGGAAGCAGAAGCTGGACTTCAACCATCGAAGGTCTGTCCTAGTGACCCACTTCTGACAGCCAAGCCTTAGCTGCCCTGCAGGTTCCACAGCCTCCCGACACAACATCACCATCCGGGGAATAAGCATTTACAGTGTAAACCTAGGGGGGCATATCATAGTCAAACCATAAGGCTCACAGTTCAGGACCAGACTATCTACTGCATTGGGTTTTCCTGGGAAAATATAAAACAAAAGCTCGAGAGGGTGCCAATGACAGACCAAAGTCACCTGTAGCTGGGACAGAGGAAACTGGGAGCGAATGAATTGCTGGAAGCTAACTAAGGTAAGGTCTTAACGACCTCACCTTCTCCTAAGAGGGAATGCCAATGGACCTTATCTTGTGAGAGTCTTGTTCAGGACTCTCAGCTGTCTGACAGGATGGCAATGGTCATAGCATGTCCAGAGGACAGCACCTCACAGCCCTAGCTCACCTCCCTTCTCACTCAGGGTGTAGTCTTTAATATTTTTATTTTAATTTGAGTGTAGGAGTATTTGCTTGCATGTATGAATGTGTATCATGTGGTTGCCTGGTGTCCATGTAACCTGGAAGGGTGTGTCGAATCCCTTGGAATGGGAGTTACAGGCAGTTGTGAACCTTCTGAGTGCTGGGACCAAAGCCCAGTCCTCTGCAAGAGCAGCAAGGGATTTTAGTGACTGAGTCATCTCTTTAGCTTCAGAGGCCACATTCTTGACTATATTGTTTACATTACTGGACATAGTCAAATGAACTACAGACTCCAGGAAGAGGCCAGTGTACTATCAGCACAGGTGACAGGGGCCCACAGTGTCTCAGCAACTTGGAGAGTTAGGGCCTGGCTGTTTTTGCCACTTCTAAGCAAGTCAAGGGGCAGAGAGCAAAGACTTAAGGACCCTAGGAACAACCTAACCTTAACCTTTTAGGAAATTCAATGAGGAAACACAGTCCAGAATCATCCCTCAACACATGCTAAATTTCATAGACCTTAACACATGCTATGTCCCAGCAGTGAAGCTGTGTGACTTCCTAGAGTGTTAAGTTTCTCTTACTAATTTAGTTTTATCTAGTAAAAAGGACAACAAGGCTTTCAGGCTTAAGAATCTAATGTTTCTCTAATGCTATTATTATTACTTAGCAAAATGCACATTTTTGGTGTTTATCAAAAATGTGTAGCTGTGGAACTTTGACTTTTTTTAAATAAACTGAGCTGTTACACACACACACACACACACACAGCTCCGCTAAGTTTTCTATATACTTCCTCTGGATCATGACACTGAACATGCTGGGCACGGTGGCACTCACTTTTAATCAAAGCCCTTGAGAGGCAGAAGCAGGTGGATCTCTGTGAGTTCAAGCCCAGCCAGGTCTACATAGTGAGTTCCAGGACAGCCAGGACTACCTAAGACACTGACTAAAAATGAAACAAAACTGAAAAGATATCGAATGTTTCCAGTATCCCAAAGGATTTTCTCAACCCTCCCCACCATTGCTCCCTCATCCAGAAACACCATCCATTGGTCTCTAACACCATTCACTCATGCGCCTGCTCTTGAAATCCAAAATGGAATCATCCAGGACATTGCCTTCTGTGTCTGGTTCCTTCTGTCCCACCCCTGCTGGGATAGGTGCCACTGGAGTTTTGCTGTTCTCAGATAGTATTCCATGACGTGCATGATGCTTATTCCCCATCCCCTTTCATTCATTCGTATTTACACAGAGTCTTGTTTTAGACCCCAGGCTGGCCTCACATTCTCAGTTTTCCTGCCTCTGCCTCCCTGATGCTGGGATCACTGGCATGCCTCACTCTGTATGCATGCCCATTCTCTTGTAGATGGGGAATACAGCATAAAATTTATGGAGGAGAAAACTGAGGTGATGTGAGATGTTCTGTATATGTGTTGCTTTTACTAGTTAATGAATAAAGCTGTTTCGGCCATTGACTTAGCATAAAGCCAGGCAGGAAATCCGAGCAGGGATACAGAGATAAAGAAGGTCGAGTCAGGGGAGATGCCAGTGAGCCACTGAGGAAACAAGACATGTAGAAAATGAGGTAATGCCATGGCCATGTGGCAATACATAGACTAATAGAAATGAGTTAATTTAAGATGTAAGAGCTAGCTAGAAATATGCCTGAGCTATTGGCCAAACAGTGCAATTAATTAATAGAGTTTGTAATTAATATAGTTTCTGTGTGATTATTCAGGTCTGGGTGACCGGAAATGAAAGTACAGTCTCTTTTTATACCGAGGACCAGAATGATTGAGTCTCCAGAATCAGTCATGCAGCTAAAATGATAAGGATTTGAACCTGGGCCATTCAGCCTTGTACCCAGTGTATTTTCTTTTCTTTTTTTTTGTTTTTTCTTTTTTTCCCATGATATTTATTGAGCTCTACATTTTTCTCTGCTCCCTTCCCTCCTTCAACCCTCCCTCAAGGTTCCTATGCCCCCAATTTATTCAGGAGATCTTGTCTTTTTATACTTTCTACTTCCCACATAGATTAGATCTATGTAAGTCTCTCTTAGTGTCCGTATTGTTGTCTAAATTCTCTGGAATTGTGGTTTGTAAGCTGGTTTTCTTTGACTTATGTTTAAAAACCACCTATGAGTGAGTACATGTGATCATTGTCTTTCTGTGTCTGGGTTACTTCACTCAAAATAATGCTTTCTAGTTCCATCCATTTTCCTGCAAAATTCAAGCTGTTATTATTTTTTTCTGCTGTGTAGTACTCCATTCTGTAAATGTACCACATTTTTTTTTTAAATCCATTCTTCGATCGAGGGTACCCAGTGTATTTTCTAAGACTCCACTGAGAAATAGCACCCTGGGAAGACTTTCTTTTTAAACTGTAGAAATTTGAACTATTTGACTTATCTTTAGATCCCTTGAAAAGAATAAATAGGCTAACAACAACAAAAAAAGGGGAAAAAATCCCATTTTACTGAAATTCTCAAGCAAAAAAAGTGTAGCTAAGTTAAAATAAACTCTAACATGTGGTAGCTTCAAATAAATGCTTAAAGGCTGATGCACATGTAAATTCCCAGTAAAAGTGGATTTTCCCCCATTTGCTTTTGATGTTGCCATTCAATTATTTATTCTTTTCAAGGGATTAAAGATAAGTCAAATAGTTTAAATGGAGGGAGAAGAAATGGGGAGGAGGAGGAAAGTAGAAAGGAAAAGGAGGTGGAGGAGGAAGAGTCTGGGGCAGTGGATTCAACTCTTCAACTCTGCAAAGACTGCGATATTTAAGTGAAGTTCAAGGGAAAGAACTGCCTCCTTTTTAAAACTTTTTATTTATTTTACTTTAATTATTTTTGTTAAAAATGGATTTTCCATATAATATAGTCTGATCATAGTTTCTCTTCCTTCTACTCCTACCAGTTTTCCCCACCTCCCCTCCCATCTGAGCCTGCACTCAAATCAAGCAGACTTCTCAAGAGGATAACAAAATATAGCAAAATGAAACAAAAGCAAACAAATCAGAGTAGGCCAAAACAAACAAACAGCGGGAAAAGAAGCCAAGAAAAGACACTAGAAACAGAAAAAGATGCAGAGACCCACTGTTCACACGCTCAGAACCCCATAAAAAACATAAAACTGGAAGCCTTAATATATATCTGTAAAGCTAGTAGGGTAAAAAAGAGAATAAATAAGCAAGTAACATAAGATAATAGTTTGTTTTAAAGCCCTGATATGACATTATAAGACAAGGAGCCTCCAAGGATGCCACAGAGTTTGTTGCCTGTTGGCCATTTACTGCTGCACATGTGGCCTCCCCTTAAGAGTAATTTATTTCCCCAGTGAGACTCCCTTGGAGAAAATTAATTTTTCATTTGCAAATGGTTATCAATCAGAGACAGCTTCTGGGTTAGGGATGGAGGCAAGTGTTCACCTCTGCTTTCAGCTCCATGATCCCATCTGGTGCAGACTGGGGGAGGCCCTGTGCACACTGCCTTAGTCTCTGTGAGTTCAGACGTGTGTGCTCCTGCAATATTTGGAAGGCATTCCTCCTGCCTCTTCTGCGGGGTTCTCTGAGCCCTGAGGGAGAGATTTGATGGAGATATAACATTAGGGTTGACTGCTCTGAGGTCTCTCATTCTCTGCACAGTGCCTTGCATAGGTCTCTGTATTTGTCCCATCTGCTGCAGGAGGAAGCATCTCTGATGATGGCTGAGTAAGGCACTGACCTAGGGTATAGCAGAATGCGAAGGAGTCATTTTAATGCTACTTTTATTTTTCTTCAGAGCAGTAGCATTTGGTTTTCTCCTAGGACCCTGGCCTATCTAGACTTAGATTTTTGATCACCCAGACAATGTCTGGTATGAGTTCCAACTTTTGGAATAGGCCTTAAAACAAATCAGAGATTGGTTGGTGACTCCCACAAGCTGTGTGCCACAATTGCACCATCATATATCTTGCAGACAGGACATCATTGTAGATCAAAGGGTTTGTGGCTGGGTTGGTGTTTATAGTGATATGTAAGCACGGCCTTTATGTCTGGCTTTAAGTGAAATGCATAGTAAAACTTTGGTGTCTGTCTTTGAGAAAAATGTTTCAGCAAAACCTTTGCTCTGCTTTGGTTGATCAGTAGAGGCTGAGACAGTGCATTGAGACTGGTTAAACATTGACGAGCTACTTCTCTGGACTTGGTGCTCTGTGAGAGCTTGCAGCTGCACTGACCTTGGTCCTAAGACACTCCTGGCAGACCTGGAGTTCTTACTTTTCTCAAAAGGGACTGAGACCTGTGTGGGTTGTCTGCTCTCATGGGCGGCAAGAGCAAGATAGCTATGGTAGCTGGAACCTTCCCCGGCCCCAGCTGACCTTGTAAGTGTTTGAATAAGGTAACTGGAGCGAGCTAGCCAGGTGTCAGTCTTTCCCAAGAAGGCTGTACCCCTCTTGCTCCTTCAGAAAATGAAGGCTTAGCATCTTGTGGAGCTTTTCTCTCTACTGCGGCACCTATGACCCAACATCAAGCAGCAGGTGTTGACAAACATTTCTCCTTTGGTAGCATGCAGAGTGCCGGCCAGTACCAGGAATACTAGCCTGTGGAGGCGAAGGCTCTCTCCATCTGGGAACCAGCTGCACTTCTCCAGCTTCAGTGAGTTGCGTAGGTATTATCTTCAGCAATAGAGCTTTATCCTCACTTTGTGGAGAGTAACTTACTGCCTTTTCAACAGCCTATGTTTTCTGGGGGTTCCCATTGGACTCCTTTGACCAACAACTTGATTAGATGTAACCCATTCTCCATACTTAAGCTTAATTTGGTGACAAGAGATGTCCAGCTAACCCCATTATTTGGCAACGTCACTTAGATCACCTTTATATATGTATATGTATATGTTTAGGAATCTTCTATTGTATTAGGTTCGAATGACCCTCGAATGACCCTCAACTTCAAATGTCCCTTCCCATATTCCTTCCCTCTCTCCCTTCCCTTTTGATACCCCCATTCCAGTCCATACCATCCTTCCATAACTATCTATTCTATTTCCCCTTCCTAAGGAGATCTGTCCCTCACTCTTAGTCCCTTACTCTATACCTAACCTCTGTAGTTCTGTGGAATGTAGCTTATATTTGACTTAACAGCTAATAAACACATATAAGTGCGTACATACCATATTTGTCTCTCTGGGCCGGGGTTACCTCACTCAGGGTGATGTTTCTAGTTCAATCCATTTACCTGTGAGTTTCATGATTTCATTTTTTAATGGTGGAATTATATTCAATTGTGTAAATATATCACGTTTTCTTTATCTATTATTTATCCATTCACAGACATCTAGGTTGTTTATAATTTCTGGCTATTATGAATAGAGCGGCAATGAACATGGTTAAGCGAGTGTCCTACTAAAGAGAAAAACATTAACAGCCTCTTCTCCCATCCCATTATAGTTTGGATGTCTACCTTCTCACCCCACCCTGACCTATGACATACATCTGTCCTCCTATCCTAGAATCCTAAACTTGCTCCCAGCTGCCCTGTTGCTAGCGTGCCATTCCCTACAACGTATCAGTTTTTTTCTCTCCTGTTTTTTGGTTTTTATTCTCACAAGGACACACAGCTACTGGTCTTCCCCTGCAGGCATTTTTTCTTTCCCTCCTCTGACCCTGTACTCACTTGTCTTGGTCACATGTCTTAGGTGATGTCTCTGGTTCAAAAGGTCATTGCTCTAAGTAATGGAAGAAGCTGCCTCTCCCTGACAGGCACTTGTATTTAGCACCAATTGCTGGGAAAGCACATTCAGCCTGAGCCCTTTCTCCTAGTCTAGGTGCTACACACAAATCTTTCCAGTTCTTGGCCTCGGCCTTGACATTTGATTTGCACCATTTCCATGAAATGATATGTTGTTTCATAAAACTGCCCTCCATCTTTGGCTGCCCCTGTTTTCCCTCCTGGCTTCTCAAATCACTCATCTGCTTCCCACATCCTCCCAGTCTCTGCAGGAGCTAGAGCCTAGTTGCTGATAACATCAGGGCCTGATGCTGCAGGAAAAAGAGACCTTGTTCTAGCTTTTGCTTCCTGAGACTCCTTCTCCCCAAAAAGGCAGAGTTTAGGTGCTTCAAATTCCAATGCAGAGAAGTGTATGCTGCTATGCCACAGGCCATGTCCACAGGTACATACACACACATACATACGCGCGTGCACACACACACACACACATACACGCACACACACACACCCCAGACAGGCAACCACAGGGAGAATAATCTATAGGGAAATAGTTCTTGAGGGAAACAAGTAGTCTAATGGCAGGTCTTCACCTTTCCTCCAAATCCAATCCCCCAGTCTCAACTCCAGCTCTGTAGCAGACCACCTGTGGTGCTCACATCTCCAGGAGACCACATGGATCTTCTTTAACCTTCCTCCCAACTCATCCCTTTGTCTGAGTCCCCAACTCCAGGAGACATTCCCTGGAAACCAGGCAGTCAAACCTGACAGAGAACTAAGGAAGTCAGTGAAGCAGGTAGGTGAGCCTCAGATCTACACTCTCTTTCCTCTCTTCCAAATCCAATCCTCCAGTCTCATCCCCAGTTCTGTAGCAGACTACTGAATATGGCCTTTCCTCACTCTCTGTCCCCATCCCAGGGACCTGAGCAGATTCTGGTGGAACACCCTGCTTTCAACCCTCCCATGGGTCTATGGCCATACAACCCTGAAAATGCCCGATCTCGTCCCATCCCTCCATGGACACTGTCAGTCCCGTCCTTCTGGCCTATTCACATTATGAAGTGTCTTAGCATGGGTTTCTATTGCTGTGAAGAGACACCATGGCCATAGCCACACTTATAAATGGAAATATTTAATTGAGGCTGGCTTATGGTTCAGAGGTTTAGTTCCATTATTATCATGGTGGGAAACATAGCAGCATGGTGCTGAAGGAGCTGAGAGTTCTATATCTTGATCTGCAGGCAGCAGGAAGAGACTGTGTGCCACAATGGGTGTAGCTTGAGCATATGGGACCTTAAAGCCTGCCCCCACAGTGATATACTTCCTTCAACAAGGTCACACCTACTCCAACAAGACCACACCTATAGCACTCCCTATGGGCCAAGCATTCAAACACATGAGACTATGGGACCATACCTATTCAAACCACCACAATAAGTTTCCAATACTTAGAAAAACATTGTGCCTAGAACCACCAGTGGACATGATTATTAGGAACTCATAAGCATTCCCTACCAGCCATCACACAGACACCACACTCTCCTAAACACCAGAGAGGGCAACAGAAAATAAGAAACAAAACACCCACCTAACATAGACAAGACCAGATATCATCACCTAGAGTTACAATCCCCCCAAACCCAGATGACTATCTGCCAGCATAGAAACATAATCAATAACAGTAAGGAAAGTATGTCCCCACTAGAGCCCAGGAACCCTACTAGAGTAGGCCCTGAGGAGTGCAGCGTAGCTGAAGCCCAAGACCAGGAACTTAACACAGCCTTTGTGAAAGGCTGCGTGGCAAAGAACACCATCACTTGGACAAAGCATCAGGCTACGAAATAGAAAAAGATTTTTACCAGCTACACATCTGATAGAGAGCTAATATCCAAAATACATAAAGAACAAAAAATCAATATCAAGGAAACAAATAACTCAATTAAAAAATTTGGTACAGACCTGTTGGAGGAGGCCACTAGTTAGTTCCTGGCTGCTTAGCCCCAAAATAATCACTCAGAAACTGTATTATTTAAATCACTGCTTGGCCTATTAGCTCTAGCTTCTTATTGGCTAACTCCACATCTTAATTTAACCTATTTCTATTAATCTGTGTATGGCCACGTGGCTGTGGCTTACTGGTTAAAGTTCCAGCATCTGTCTCCAGCAGGGTTACATGGCATCTCTCTGACTCCCCTTCTTTTTCCCAGCATTCAGTTTAGTTTTCCCCACCTAGCTCTGTTCCCCTATAGCTCTGCTATAGGCCCAAAGCAGTTCCTTTATTAACCAATGGTAATTACAGCATACAGAGCGAAATCCCACACAGACCTAAACAGAATTCTCAGAAGAGTAAACTCAAATAACTGAGATGCACTTAAAGAAATATTCAATGTCCTTGGTCATCAGGAAAATGCAAATCAAGCCTACTTTGAGATTTCATTTTACTCCAGTCAGAAAGGGCAAAATTAATAAAAACTAATGACAACTCATGCTGGTGAGGATGTGGAGTAAGGAGAAAACACATCCATTGTTGCAGACAGTGCCAACTTGTACGGCCACTATGGGAATCAGGGTGGCAGTTCCTCAGGAAGAAGGGAAGTGACACACAGTGGGTGAGTGTCATGGATAAGTCCCTCTGGCTTTGTGTCACTGGGAGATTCCTGTAGATCAGTGGTTCTTCCCACTGTGACCCTTTAATACAGTTCCTCATGTTGTGGTGACCCCCGACCACAAAATTATTTTGTTGCCACTTGAGAACTGTAATTTTGCTACTGTTATGAATCATAGTGTAAATATCTGAGAAGTGACCCTCAAAGGGATCATGGCCCACAGGTGGAGAACTGCCGTGCAGATGAACATGTAGAGGTCCCAGTCTCCGGCCTCCATTAATGACGCACACATCTGGCTGTCTACATTTACAAGTTCATCAGGAAAGCAAGTCGCTAATGTGGACCAATTTCTGCATTTTTGCCAAGCGTCTGGCAATATCCCAGTACCCATCCTGATTGACCTCAGAAGACACAAGGCTGATTTACAGCTCCAGGGGTCTGCTATGAGAGAGAAAACCAAGGGACTCGCATGAAGAACTCCTGACCCAAAGCCAAGCAAGAGTCTGAGAAGGTTCTATCAGGAGCTAATAGGCATGTTGAAAATTATGCAAATCACACCATCGGGAATCTGGAAACAGGACAGCGGGAGGTCCAAGCACCAAGGAGAACCTACTGCGGATATTGGGGCCTTGGCTGTATAGGTTGTACGCCAAGGGAGGATTGTGGTTAATAAAGCTGATCCCAGGGAGAATGGGCATGACATAGAGAATCAGATAAAAGTGAGGGCCCTGGGACAAGAAAAGAATTCAGCCACAGCCCACCAGAGGCTTTGCTGTAAGAAATAAAAGGACCACAATGATTGGAATTAGAGGAAAGATGAGAATTAATTGTGACACCCCCTCCCCAACCATTTATTGACTTTGACCTGAAAGTTCATTGTATCCTTGGGTCCGGGCTTGCCTGAGGCTTGTTCTGGGGACTGAAGGAATGGAAGCCAGGAGCTAGATGGCACCTTCTTCCACCATTGTGAAATAAGTGATTGGAAGAGTCACCCCAATTCCTGGCATCCACCCTAAGTCCCCTCCCCTGAGATATCTGGTTGGAGGCGTCACCCCAGGGCCTGGCCTGGGAGTTGCCTTGGTCTGCACTCCACCTCCGGAAAGGCCCTCCAAGCGCTGACCCCTCCCTAGGGAGGGTCAGGACCACTCCCACAGGCTATTTAGGCGCGCCAGAAAAAGGAACATGTGTTCTTGGGTTTTGTGTGGTGTCCCTTTTTCTGTCCCGTCCTCCCCCCCCCCGCCATGCTCTCCCAGCCACCTGGGAGCACTGCATTTATTAAACGTGGGCATCTTTTATTTGGTCTGATTGAAATTATTTGCGTTGGCGGAGAGGCTCCTCTTAAGAATATACCTAACAATAAGCTTTAAGGCCAATATGAGCAGGACCGGCAAAATGCTTCAGTCCAGAGGCAACTTTTGAGTGTGAGGGTTTTACAGCCTAATTTGTGGAGTAACATGTATTGAAATGGAAGCAGACCATAAGCTTTTTGCTAAAGCTTACAAATGAACTCTTAAATGACTTTTTTGGGATTTGCAAAGATCACTGAAGGCGCCACCGTGTGGCTGCTGATAGCCCCAGAGAGGAGGAGCCGCCTCTCCCGGCGCGGGCTTTTGTACGTGGTGTTAGGGAGTCGGTGCTCGTTTTTTTTTTTTTTTTTTTTTTTTTCTTTAATGCTTAGCAATTGCCTGGACTTGTAAACATCTGGTGGATACGTGAGTGAGGCTAGGAGGTTGTTGTATATAGGACAGCAGCTTCAGTCCCGTGCAGTTTTGAAAGTTCCTGTCTTTTCTCTCCTCTCCCCTCTCATTTTCTGTTTCTCCCTGTCCAGGGAGAATGGAGGTCAACTGTGGGAGGTGCTTCCAGCACGTGGGTCCAGTGGTGAAACTCTACCCATCAGGCTTGGTGGTAAGTCCCACCTATCCACGGGGCCAGTCAATCAGTCACTCGCCCCGGCCTCAGGTGTTTTGTCTGGTTTTGCCAAACAGAACCACCTCTGGACAGAAACATTTTCAGGTGTCGTCTGTTCTGAGTTGAATTGTGTCTCCCTTAAAAAAAAAAGTACCCAAACTGTGACTGTATTAGTATTTCACAATGTGATCCTATTTGGAAATAGGGCAATTACAGATATAGTTTAAATGGGGTCATATTGAGTGTGTGGGGGTCCTTAATATAAAAATAAAGAGAGGGGAGAGACACAGAGGAAAAGAACAGCCTGTGATAATAGAGACATAGTGTAGTGTTACCTCTACAAGCTGAAGACATTCAAGTGTTGTAAATAGACTACCCGGTCCTGGAAGAGGTGAGGAAGTAAGTACACCCTTAGAGACTATTGGTGATGGTCTACTTTCAAAACCCAAACAAAACAGCCCAAAGGGAGAAAATATTTCTTTCAGCTCATGAGTTCAGAAGTTTCAGGATATAGACACTTGTTGTGTCTGGCCTGTGACAAGGCAGAACATTACACAGAGAGAGCAACACTGGAGTACAGCCAGGACCCAGATGGGGAGGGACACTGGGGACAAGTATATTCTTCAAAAACACTCCCCAGTGACCTACCTCTTCCAACTAGGACCCACCCTCCAATGAAATCCACCCATGGACTAATCTCCTGCTGATGTTAGAGGTTTTTATAGTCCAGTCACCCCCCAAAGGCTCACCTCGAACACTGCAGGTTCGAGGACTGTCTTCAACACCTAAGCTCTTGGAGAAACATTTTAGATCACACAATCACCGTGTGTGTTTCAGTGAGTTCACGGCTCTATTGACCCTGTGATTTTGGATTTGGACCTTGAAACTATCCACTGCTGTGGTTGTAAGTCACCCAGTTTGAGGTTCTTTGTTATGATGGCCCTTGCAAGCCATTGCCATCCAGATCACCCTTCTTGTTAGGATGGAAAAGGGTGAAGTTGAGAAAGTTCCTAAAAATTAGAGAATAAACTAGCTTCCATGGTAAGAATGGGAGGTTAAAACAGAATTAAATAAATAAATACATACTAGACAGTGATAACAGCATTGAGGAAGTGAAGGGGACCCAGGATCTGGTGCCAAGGGAAGATGCAATCTTAAGTGAGGCAAGAAGGGAAGATGAGGAAGGGAAACCATGGGGGTAGCAAGAGTTGAAGGGCTGAAGAGGAAGGGACCCAGGGAGGATGCAAAGCCAGAATTCAAGACTGTTCCTATGGGATAGGACCTCTAAGACCATGTGTAAATTCTGGGGACTGGATGGTGTGCTGGTTTATGACCTCATTTAGGGTTGCTATAAGAGAATCCTACATTCTGGGTGCTTTTATAAGAGGCTTATTTTTGAAGGCTGAAATCCCTAAGTTGGGCAGTCCCAACTGTTTAGATGTTACCTGTTTGACTTTTGATAAGGGTTACTTTGCCTGTGTTTTGATATGGTGGAGAAGCAGAAAGAAGGAGCCAAGCCCATGGTGTAGCCTCTCTTTATAATAACGCACTGTGTTATTCACTCACTCCATAAGAACAGCAAGGCTGGTGACCCCTCCCTACAGGCTGGTTGTCGCCCTGCCTCCTAAAGAAAAGATGTTGAGACTCGACACCACGAAGAGAACTTATAGAAGCTATTGGTGAAAGTGCAGCCCAGTTGCAGCAGAGACCCCAGCATTTCAGTGATGTCAGTACCATGGGGGTAACTACCTAGAACAGCAGCAGTGGAGTGGAACCTTCCCAAGATTAGAGGATAAGGTACGTGTGCTGCAGAGGGTAGAGCTGGAGAAGCGACCCAAGCCCCTTGGAGGATCCCCAGAGATCACGAATGGATCCCAGAAGATCATGAGTGGATCCCAGAAGATCATGAGTGGATTCCAGAAGGTCATGAGTGGGTCCCAGAAGATCATGAGTGGGTCCCAGAAGATCATGAGTGGATCCCAGAAGATCATGAGTGGATCCCAGAAGATCATGAGTGGATCCCAGAAGATCATGAGTGGGTCCCAGAAGAGCATGAATGGATCTTAGACATTGGACATTGAGTAATTTACATGGCTGGAGTTTGTCACAAACAAAGTTTGTTATTTTGTTCATATTGTGACTGTGCCCTGGTTCTTCCCTCTTGAAGTAAGAAAGTCCTTAATTTATTCAATTATTCAATTCATTTTATTAATTGATTTTACAAGCCCACAGTTGTAGATTTTAGATCTTTTTTTTTTTTTTTTTTTGGTTTTTCAAGACAGGGTTTCTCTGCAGCTTTGGAGCCTGTACTGGAACTAGCTCTGTAGTCCAGGCTGGTCTCGAACTCACAGAGATCCGCCTGCCTCTGCCTCCCGAGTGCTGGGATTAAAGGCATGCGCCACCACCGCCTGGCTAGATTTTAGATCTTAAAAGAGAAAGATACTTGGAATTGTTTAAAAGATAGAGAATTTTCAAAGTGTTTGAATTTGCAAGACTGTGGAACTTTTAAAATTTGCGATGTCTCTATTGTAATGTTGGTATAGGAGTGATCTTGGGGATGAATACAAGGCAAGAAGGGTGATGGCTTGACAGTGATGTGTTTATGTGTCAAGCAGCTCAACTTGACATAACCTAGAGTCATCTGAGAGGAGGAAACCTCGATTGAGAAAATGCCTCCATAAGATCAGACCACAAGCAAACAAGCATGTATGCTCTTTTCCTAATTAGAGTTTGATGGGTGAGGGCCCCACCCCTTGTGGGTGGTGCCATCCCTGGACTGGTGGTCCTGGGTTCTATAAGAAAGCAGGCTGAGCAAGCCATGGTATGCAAGCCAGTAAGCAGCACCCCTCCATGGTTTCTGCATCAACTCCTATTTCCAGGTTCTTGCCCTGTTTGAGTTCTTATCTTGATTTCTTTTGATGATGGACAGTAATATAGAAGTGTAAACCAAATAAGCCCTTTCCTCCTGAAGTTGCTTTTGGTTATGGTATTATAATACAATCACAATATACAATACAATTACAGCATAGTAAGATAGTAACCCTAACTAGTACAGTGTGAAAATTTCTTAATAAAACCTATTACTCTATATGCTTAAAATACTTTTATTTTGGCCATAATTTGAAGATTCTTATAGATTTGCATGTGGGGCCAGATCCCCAAGATTTTTATTTGCATGTGATCCATGGCACTCTAGAGAGTCTCTAAAATGGTGAAGCTGCTTAGTAATGTTTACATTCATTTTTGTTTAAAAGAATCAGAAATATGCCAGACTCCAAATTAGAAAATAATTTGGGTTTAAATTCCATAGACAGAAGCCTATGCCCAAGGAAGTTTCAGTGGTGGTGACAGCTGTGGGGGGCCAACTTCTAACACCTAGCTTGCCATTTAACAAGTCACCAGCGTCTCTAGGAAAAACTTACTTTGACGGTCATTACTAATTATTCAAGACTTGAACGATTGGTACCTGAACCAGAAAAGGCTTTGTAGTGAGGAGTAGACTATGATTGTTCCCAACACATCAGCTGACCACCCTGGAAGTGTAGTACTGGGGTGCTCCCAGAATTAAAGCTCAAAGTAAGGATGCTGAAGTCTTGCAGCAGACTAAAAGGTACAAAACAGTACAGAAATATGTATCCATGTATTGTAAGATGGCTTCCAGAAGGAGGACATAGTGTGTACCCTAAAGCTGATGTTCTTGACCTAGGTCATATTCCATGGTCTCCTGGGAAAACCACTCCCCTAATCCCAGCCCTTGGAAAGCAGAGGCAAGGGGGTTGTGGATTCAAGGCCAACCTGACTTACAGAGAAGCCACTGTCTCAAAAGAAGCAAACCAAACCTCCAAAGTAAACAAGCAAACAAACAAAAATCCCAAACCAAAAATACGCTCCCAGTTCCCAGAAAATTAAGTAGAAACACTTGGAATGAGATAAGCTCCCCTCAGCAATGTTGGGGGTTGGGTCCAAGGTCTCATGTTACACGCCAACACTGTACCACTGAAGTACACCCCTTACCCTCAGCTTTTTCTTTTCAAAGGGAGAAATTATTCCCAGCTGACTGAAATCTATATCTATCTAAGTTCAAGAATGCCTGCCCTAGCTTTAATCCCAGCAGTTGGGAAGCAGAGGCAGGTAAATCTCTGAGTTCAAGGCCTGCCTGGCATATACATAGCCAAGTTGCAGGTCAATTGGAGCTACATAGGGAGAATCTGTTTCAGAAATTAAATGCCATCACAAACAAGCAAGAATACCTGCCCTGAAGGATAGGTAGAATTTGGAAACAGCATATTCCAGGCTGGTTTGTTAAAGCATCCGGCTTTGTAGTTAATGCAAGCCTCAGGAGCCGTGCTCAGTTTCATTTCTGTCTCTGGTTCCTTCTCTTCCACGCAGCCTCAACTCATGAGAAAATCTCACCGGCAGTCTCTTTAACTTGGGCTCCGTGCCGATGACTCTGCTCTGGGTTATTAGGGGGTTATAAGGTGTGAACGTCACCTTCATGGGTCAGATGAGCCGGGAAAGATAGTGAGTGGAAATCTGCACTTATCACTCAGTTCTTCAGAGCCCATCCCACCTTCCACCATCCTCGCAGATGTGCCCAGGGCAAAAACAGCGAACACTAACCAGCTGGGTGGTTTGGGGCAAGTCCTACTTCTTCTTTGAGCCCAGTTCCCTTAACAGAGGAATGTAGGTGTTGGGTGAGGTGTCAGGTGTCTTCGATTATGGCAATAATATGAAAGATGAGGCAGAAGGACTGTGACGCTGAAGTTAGTCTGGGCTACACTGTGAGGATGAGGACTTGGTCCTTCCAGCTCGGACTGTCAAAGCTCAGAGGGAATCCTGGAAGTTTGAAAAACAAGAGGAAAAAAAAGCAAAAGTAAAATGAGCCGTTGAGAAAACTATCCAGCAGGGGGTGCAAGATGCTGAGGCTGAAACACCGTGACCTTTTCTGTTCTCTGCATGGGACTCTTGAAGCTCCTTTAGGTAAACTGATGGCAGAAGAGGGGTTAGTTTGCATGAGGACCTCTGTGGAAAATATGTAGATGTGACTACACTGGCTGTGACAACTGGATGTCCTTGGGTCCATGCCATAACATTTGTCTCTTCTTTTCTCTCCCCCCAAGCTCCAGTATGTCCATCATTCTGTTCTAGGGAGTCATCACAGACACCAACACTATAGATTTTGGGATCAGTGTACAACCCCTATGAAGAGAGAATTTTGAGACACTGGGAAATTGTAAGCTGCATCGTCTTTTCCTCTCTCTTCTCTAGTTATAAAATTCATTTAAAGTATACCTAATGGAAGTGAAAGCTACTCATTCTGTTTAGGATTAAAGTCAGGTCTTCCATGAACAATACCCTACTCTGAAGGAAACACATGACTTAAAGCCTTCCTGAGCTGTAAGGGATGGATGGTAGACCTGCCCTGGGAGCAAGTTTTGAGGTGAGAATTTCCTTCCCTTGAGGTTATCTATCCAGCCACGGAGACTACAAGACCTTAGCTTCCCTTTTGTTCCATAAGCAAGTAGGTCTCCATGGAATAAACTCTGATACTCAGCTGTGGTACAGAATACCTCCCACTAATGTGCAACATCCCTCGGGCTGATAGTCTGGTGTCTGCCTGAACTCCTCCTGGACAACAAGCTCATTTCCTTACAAGATACCCGCTCCTCTCCTGAACTTTGTCTACTCAAATACTGTGCTTAAGCTTATTCCTTAGGTTTGCCCAGTATCCACCTGCCTGAAGCTTCCTCCCGTGTGCTGGGTCCAACTAGAAGATAAAAAAACAAACAAACAAGAGAGACTCTGCTTCAACAGGATAGAGAACAGAACTGACGCCAGCGGTTCTCCTCTGACTTCCATTGAGTGTCTGTTCTGTACGGTCCACAGAATGACCTGTAATATCAGTGCTCTTGGTGTTGAATGAGTGAGTTTGTCAGGTATAGAGCAAGCAAAAGCAAAAGAACAGATAGCAAATAGCAGGTGAAAGACACAGCATCCAACAGTGATTGCTGAGAGGGCAAATGAAAAGTGTCATCAAATCAGGAGGTAACAGACACGCAGCAGAAGTCCATCGGCAAAGCCCATTGAAGCAGCCAGGTGGAGACCCTGGCTGAGAGTGTTCCATTCAGAGCAGAGGGTGAGGCTAACACATAGCAGCAGAAAGGAAACATTACCACACCAGGCACTGCCTTAGTTAGAGTTTCTTATATATATATATAAGAATATATATATATATATTTGGTTTTTATGAGACAGCTTTGGAGCCTGTCCTGGAACTAGCTCTTGTACACCAGGCTGGCCTCGAACTCACAAAGATCCGCCTGCCTCTGCCTCCCGAGTGCTGGGATTAAAGGCATGCGCCACCACCGCCCGGCTGCAACTCTTTTTTTTTTTAATAAACTTTTTTTTAACTTATTCTTTGTGTCTTTCACATCATGCATCTCCATTCTATCAAGTTCCCCATCCCTTCATGTCTGCCCTCTGCCCTTGCAACCTCTCCACCCTGCAATAAAATAAAATTTGAGACAAAAAAAGAAAAAATAAAAGGAAAACTCAATCTCCTTATGGAGGCTGCAGTGTGACACAGTGAGTCACACAGTAAGCCCTTTTGTCCATATATCTTTCCTTGCAAGTGTTCACTGCAAAGAGTCATTGGTATGGTTCAAGGCCTCTGATTTCTGCTATGCTATCAGTGCTGGGCACGCAGTGGAACTCCTCTTGGTTATCTTGTTGTTGCCCTGTGTCATAGAGACCCTGCAGTTAGTTTTGGGTCTGCAAGACCAGCCCCTTCACATGCTCCAGCAGATATCCGTGGGGGTGGATATTGCGGTGGGCCAACTCACCATCCTGGTTCTGATTCCGGGTAGTTACAGGGTTGGTCAGCCTGCCAGCTCTCCCTTGTCCTCCCTGGCAAGGGGAGCTCTCTTGCATCGCTCTGACCCCTTGCAGGGATGAGCAAGGGGCGGGGCCGGCTCTGCAGCTTTCAGGTCCTCAGTGTTGGTTCTCCCACAGCTACACCTCAAGGCCAGCTCTACTGTGTCGCCCAGGTGTGGTGTGGGGCCCCTCTGCTGAGTGCTGCAGCTGATGAGGGACAGGGCTATCTCTCCCACTATTATGGCCTCAGGGCCAGCTCTCCCACCTGCCTCAGACATTGATGGGCAGGGGTGGGGGTGGAGTGGGGGAGGGCATCGCTCCCCTGCCCATGCCCGGAAAGTCTTATAAAGGATAACATTTAATTAGGGAGAGGTTTAGTCCATTATAGTCACGGCGGGAAGCATAGCCACATGCAGGCAGACATGGTGCTGGAGAAGGAGCTGAGAGTTTTATATCTTGATCTGCAGGCAGCGGAAGTGAATGCCACACTGAGCCTAGCTTGAGTACCTGAGACCTCAAAGCCTGCCCACAATGACACACTTCTTCCAAGAAGGCCACACCTCCTAATAGTGCCACTCTCTATGGGCCAAGCGTTCAAACATATGAGTCTTTCGGGGCCATTCCTATTCAATCCACCCCATCCCACTCCCTGGCCCCCATAGGTTTGTAGCCATGACATAATGCAGACATAAATTCAGTCCAACTTCAAAAGTCCCCATGCTCTATAACAGTCTCAACCTTGTTTAAAAGTCCAAAGTTCAAAGTCTCTTCTGTGAGTCATGACAATCTCTTTACTGTAATCTCTTGTAAACTCAAAATCAAAAATAGATCACATACTTCCAACATACAATGGTATAGGATATACATCACCATTGAAAGTGGGAGGAAAGGGCACATAGGGAGGAAATACTGGACCAAAGCAAGACTGAAAAACAGCTGGGCAAACTCCAAATTCTGCATCTCCAAGTATGACGTCAAAGTGCTCTTCAGATCTCCAACTCCTTTCTGCTTTGCTGACTGCAACAAACTTATCTCTTGGGCTGGTTCCACACCTGGTCTGCAGCTCTGCTTCTCAGGTATCCAACTCTGGCATCTCCAACATCTTGTGGTCTCCCAGGCAATCCAGGCTTCTCCTTCACAACTTCATACAATGGCCTCTCTGGGCTTTCACACAGGGACAGCACTGACACACACCTGGTCTCAGTGGCTTTCCTTAGTCATGAAGGGAGATTTCATAACCCCTTTCTTCTGTCCTTGACTCTAAAGACAGAACCACATGGCTGAAGCTGCCAACTTCTGCTGTTTTCTGGGGCTGGAACATGGCCCTCTTGTTCAATTACATCTCCACCAGCTTTCTATTTTCCACAGTTTCCTTCACTGCCTAAGCTTGGCTGTCCTAGAACTCCCCTCTGTAGACCAGGATGGCTTTGAGTTTAGAGATCCCCCTGCCTCTGCTCCTGGAGTATTGGGATTGAAGGTATGCACCGCTATACCTAGCTCTAAACTTTTATTTAATTCCTTTTTCCACAAGGTGGAAGCTTAGCTGGGTGGAGTCTTGCCATGAGGTCACCGCTCCCTTTATCCCACCTGACGGCAGGCCCTCCTTTAGTCTGTTTATCTCCCCGAACCCAGGATTTGACTCCATTACACTTCCTGGCATCCTCTTTCTCCTCAAGTTGCACGTTTTTGTAACTTTCCTTTCTCAGCTTGCTCCTTTTGTTACAGATCCTCAAAGGAGTGGACACTAATAACCACAGGACACAGTCAATATTAGACTGTTTTGAAATTCCCTCCGCCAATGCCATTAGTCTAAAACACATCAGTTTAGCCTCAGGCAGACTTTTTGAACAAGAGCCAAAAGCAGTCACGTTCTTAGCCAAAATAGCACAAGAGTAGTCTTATACAAGCAGACACATACAAATATTCTCCTCTGAAGCCTTTTGAGCCAAGATCCCACATTTCAAATCAACCTCAGCACCACTGTCTCCCATGCTCTGCTAGCAAGGCCAACTAAGCAGTGCTTAAAGCTTTCCACTGCTTTCCTAATCCAAAGTCCAAAGGTCTAAATTCCTCAAAACCAAGACATAGTCAGGCCTATCACAGCAATAACCCAGTCCATGGTGCCAACTTCTGTCTTAGGGTTTCTGTTTCTGTGAAGAGACACCATGACCACAGCAATTCTTTTTTGTTTTGTTTTGTTTTTGTTTTTGTTTTGCGAGACAGGGTTTCTCTGTAGCCTTGGAGCCTGTCCTGGAACTAGCTCTGTAGCCCAGGCTGGTCTCAAACTCACAGAGATCCACCTGCCTCTGCCTCCCGAGTGCTGGGATTAAAGGCGTGCACCACCACTGCCCGGCAGACCACAGCAATTCTTATAAAAAATATTTAATTGGGGCTGGCTTACAGTTTCAGAGGTTCAGTCCATTATCATCACGGTGGGAAGCATGGTGGTGCACAGGCAGACATGGTGCTGGAGAAGGAGCTGAGAGTTCTACATCTTGAACTTCAGGCAGCAGTGAATGCCACACTCAGCCTAGCTCGATCATCTGAGACCTCCAAACCTGCCCTGATAGTGACACACTTTCTCCAAAAGGCCATACCTACTCCAACAAGGCCACACCTCCTAATGGTGCCACTTCCTATGGGTCAAGCATTCAGACCCATGATTCTGTGGGGGCCATGCCTATTCAAACCACCATAGGCACTTACAGGTGCCCAGCAGAAATGACTGGGGAACTGCACAACCACCATGCTCAGGTTTCCAACTGAGCTCTCCTGGCAGGGCAGAATATTCTATCCGGGGGTGACCGCTGCCTTCACTTTCCCAGTATATGCATTTTTATATTATGGGATAGGCAACAGTAATTTCTGTTGGAAACAGCTTACCTTCCACCTGTTCTCAAGGACACAGTGTTTTCACTCCTGGGTTCCCCTCTCCCCATTACAGAGGCACATGGGTACAGCCTGTCCCCGTCTTAGGAGACATCTGACATAAACATGCTGGAGTCTGGGACAGGAAAGCCCTCCTGCTTCTCATAATCACCTTTAATAAACTTGAGATGAGCATGTCAGCACCTCCAAGCATACTGTCTCTCTCTCTCTCTCTCTCTCTCACACACACACACCACATTCTAAAACAGAGCACATTATTAGCGTATGCAAGGCTCTGGGTAACATCCACAACACTGACAGGACAAAAGAAAATCCACGTATGTCTCTACAATGGATTAATAACTAAATTTTAATATTAAGTTATATTAAATTATATAAAAATAAATTATTTAGAAAAAAATGTAACTTCCAGCTACAATACTGCTTAAAATGAGCCCAATGGACTGGGGTCAGCATAGCAACTTCATATCCTCTGGCGACTCATTAAAACACACACACACACACACTTTTTAAAAAGTTTTACATTTCTTTATTTACTTCTGTGGATGCACGTGTGCTATGGCACATGTGTGGAGATCAGAGAGCAACTTGCAAGAATTGTTTCCCTCCTTCCACTGTGTAGATTTCTGGGAACAAACTCAGCTCATTCAGGTTGGTGCCAAGCACCTTTGCCTGCTGAACCATCTTGTCAACCTGCTAATAATTGCTTTGAATAATTCTTTTTCTTTTTCTCTCCTTGAGCCTGGCGTTCCATTCTCCCACCTCTTGAATTTGATCCTGCGTGGTGGTGCTAGAAACCAAACAGCCAGGTGTGGTAATGTCTTAGTCACTGTTGTTGTTGTTATTGCTGTGAAGAGGCACCATAACCACAGAAACTCTTATCAAAAAAAAAAAAAAAACAACTTAACTTGGGCTGGCTCACAATTCAGAGGTTTAGTCAATTATCACCACGGTGGGAGCACGGCGGCAGACAGGCACACACGGTGCTGGAGAAGGAGCTGAGAGTTCTACACCCAAATCTGCAGCAGCACAAAGAGAAAGACTCTGGGCCTGGCTTGGGCTTTTGAAACCTCAAAGCCCCCCCCCCAAGTGACACACTTCCTCCAACAAGGCCACACCTCCTAATCCTTTCAGATATGGAACCCATTTTCATTTCCACAACCACAAGTACTTTGCTATAACAAATAATTATTTTTTTTAAAGTTTGTAGTTATCTAAGTATTAAAATTATTCTGAATTGACACATGAGCACAAATGGTGGGTTTTTTTGCAAAATTTCAACTCTATTCCTACTTTGGCCGTAGATACAAGTCCATGAAAACATTTCAGAAGTTTTGTTTACATAAATAGGTGGGAAGGGAGACTCTGTTACACCAGCATCCTCCATTTTTGAATTGCTTCTGAGCTGCCAAAACCACAGGGTGACCTATTGAAAGATTATTTTTAATACTCTGTCAGCTGACCTCTAAATTAGCTCTTCCTTTAATCCCACTGGTAACAGACCCAGGAGCCACCGGATGTACAAAAGAATGCATGGCCGCTTCTCTAGAGCTAATGGCTTTTCACTATCAAGCAGTAACTGCCCCACCTCAGTGTCCTATAGGCTTGGACTTTCCAGGCAAACACGTTCTTACCCTTTGACTCGAGGATAAGTCTTGACTGCTACCATGACTTTCTGGTGGGAAGGATCACACAAGGCTTGGGGTGGCAGTGGCAGGGGGGGGGCAGGAGGGGAGAGCTGGAGAGTGATTGTTTGTTTGTTTGTTTTGTTTTGTTTTGGTTTTGGTTTTTCGAGACAGGGTTTCTCTGTGGCTTTGGAGCCTGTCCTGGAACTAGCTCTTGTAGAGCAGGCTGGTCTCGAACTCACAGAGATCCACCTGCCTCTGCCTCCCGAGTGCTGGGATTAAAGGCATGCGCCATCACTGCCCGGCTAGAGAGTGATTGTTTTACCAAAGACATGTTAAGTTCAGTTTGAAAATGGCCGCTTCACAGGAAGGAACATACAAGCCATGCCATCATGAAGAGGAGGAGGAGATTGCTGGGCTGCAGTTCTTATTAACAAACTAAGCACCACAGAACAGCATTTGTCAGTCTTTTACTGCTAGGCGACAAACTTAAACCACCTCAAACTGAGGTAGTTAAAAACAGCATGCGATTATTATCTCCCAGAGTGTCTGGGCCACGGACTTTATTAATTCATGTAGCTTGTTGTTTGTTATTTTGCTGTTGGTTTTAAGATTTAAAAAATATTTTTATTTGTGTGTGTTCTCATAAGTGTATCCAAGGCCAGAAGAGAATTTCAGATTTTCTGGAACTGGGGTCAGAGGTAGTCATTGTGGGTGCTGAGAACAAAATTCTGGTCCTCTGGAGAAACAGCCAGTGCTCCTAACTGCTGAGCCGTTTCTCTAGTGATTTTTACCCCCCAAGTTTCTACACAGCTTCCTGAGTCCTCTGCCTCAGAGTGCCTCTGTGGTTGAGGTCACAGTGTCAGCTGGGGCTAGGGTCTCATCAAAAGGAGGATCTAGCGGTGAATCTGCCTCAAAGGTCACTCACATACTGCCGGGATGATTCCGGTCCTCAGGGCTGTTGTGTTTCCTTGCCATATGGTTATCTCCAAGCAGACTCTTCATCAAAGCAAACATATGAAAGAGGAATTTCAGAGGCCAAAGTCAGTCTTTTATAACTTTGTGTGTGTGTGTGTTTGTGTGTGTGTGTGTGTTTGTGGAAATAACATCCTATGACTTTGCTGTCTTTTATTGTTTGGAAGCAGATCAATTGGTCTAGGCCACACAGGAAAGGAAAAGCTGCTTACAAAAGGGCAGAAACTAGGGGGCCGGGGATCATTGGAGCTAATTTGGACATAGTCCGCGCAAGTGATTTAATAGCCACCGGTTCAGGAAAACAATTTTAATCTCCCAATTAGAGGAATATAATTCCAATCATACTTCCACTGCTATAGTCTTTTAAGATATGATACAATAATTAAAATCTCTGGGAGAGGGAGAGAGAGAGAGAGAGAGAGAGAGAGAGAGAGAGAGAGAGAGAGAGGCAGATGGAGAATTAGGGAGGATTGCTGCCTAGCTAACTGCTGGTCTAGGGTTGTAATATCATCACAGATTCCTGAAGATAAGAGCACATCCCAAAGTTTAATGACAAGGCCAGCTGCCACAGAGAGCAGAGAGGTCTGTCATCCTAGCCGTGTCAACCCAGGACCTTCAGCATTCAACACACACACTCAACTGATCCCCATCTACCCAGTTCAGATGCGGTATTCTTTTTGTTTTTTTGTTTTGTTTTTTGAGACAGGATGTCACTATATAGCTCAGACTAGTCTGGAACTCACTATGTAACAGGCTGGCCTTCAACTCATGACCTCCCTGACTCTGCTGTCTGGGTTCAGGCAATACACTCCAGACCAGATAGTTATTCTTGCATTTGGGATTGACAAGCTATAATTCTGAGTCAAAGAGTCCTTGGCTGTCTACCCCCCCTTAAAATTATTAATTTTATGTGTATGGGCATTTTGTCTGTGCGTGTGTCTATATATCACATGTGTGCCTGCTGCCTGCAGAGGCCAGATGATGGCATCAGATGCCCTGGAATTGGAGTTACAGATGGGCGTGAGCTTCCGTGGGCGTGTTAGGAAGTGAACCTGGGTCCTATGGGAGAGCATCTTGTGCTCCTAACCACTGATTCACCTCTCCAGTCCTCCTCCCCTCTAATGTTGTTTTGTTTGCTATACTGGAGATCAAACTCCATACTCAGGTTTCAGGTTAGGTTTCCCCTGTCTTCCCAAGCTGTGAAGCTGTTCCCTCTTTCTTCATTTTTAGGGAATTTATATTTCAACTTTGTGGCACTTTATTCAGATACTGGATTCATCCATTTACCCAGGTTAAGGGAAAACCAGAGCTCAGGAGAAATCCTAGCATAATTCATTTTTTTTTCTGGACATGATAAAAGTTGGAGCATGGGCAAAAGGAGTCTAATAGATTATATTGTTGTTCACATACATTTTGTTCTGCTCTGGGTTGCTCCTCTGAACAGGGCCCTGCCTGGTCAAGCACCCTATAACCCCAGGCCTGATCCACAGTGACTTACTCTGAGATGTGAATGAATGTACAGGAAAGCATTGAGAGCTGGAGTAGCGTTTGCTGCACCCCTTTCTCCTTAGCCACAACACTGATGATCTTCCAGATATATACCCAGAGGAGACAGTGTGGAGCAGAGCCCCATGCAACCCACCATAAAATGAATAATGGGGGGGGGTGGGCGGATACAGTTTTTGCACAGGAGCCAAGACTTGGAGCTTAGTTTGTTACTTCAGCAAACCCCAGCCAGTCGTGATTGATACAGATCACAACTTAAAAATGCCCTTAAAAATGCCTAAAATGTTCATCTTCTCATTTTCGGCACCCATGTTCATAGACAAAAGTATGAGGAAAAATTGGGGGAACCGTTCTGTGTGGATATAAGCCAGAGGTCACTGAGTGGGAGAGCATGTGGAGGAGAGAGGAGCTAGGCAGAGCTTTGCTGCAAAGATGCGGAACCTGGATCCCTCTCAACGCTCCTTCTGCTTCTGTCACCAGTGTCTGCTGGCCTGTCCCTCAGCTGCGGCCAGGACAGGGACAGGAAGTTCTAGTACGCTTGTGTACTTTTCCACAAATGTGTGTGTAGCTTGAATGGAAGAGGAAAGGGAGGAGATAGGAATCTGTGTGAGGGGGAGAGAATAAAAGAAAATGAGTTTAACTACCACCAAGCATTTATTCATAGTTTACAAATATTTCACCTAAGTCTTCAGAGTTGGCCTCCACCACCCCCTTTCCCCTTCTTGGTTTGTGCTTCTCGTCCCCTACCCAGCTACCCCGCTTGGCAACTCCCTTCTTTCTCCCTTCTTTTCTTCCAATCAACGAGCGCCACTTTCTTTAGATCCAACACAACATGCATCTCAATGAACCCGGTGTGCACAATGACAAGCACAGGCCAGATTTGCTCCCATTACAGACCCTTCAAGCAAGGGACATATATGAACCGCACGCAGCACACAGTGGAACAGTTAGAGAGGCACAAATGCATGCTTTGAGAGTTCAACGCTGTTTCTTATTCTTAAGTGTGTACCTGCCAGGAGAGGGAGGGACCAAGGCATTCTTAGCAGATAATATCTCTGCTTTGAGAAGTCCCATTTCCACATCCAGGTGTTCCAATTAACCCAGGATACTTATTAAACATCTGTACTAACTGACCATACCTTTAATCAGCTGAATTTGCACCTCTGGGCATTCCCTTAATCCTGATATTCTCTATGAAGTTCAAAATCCGTTTTTCACTTAGGTTCTAGGAAGCAGTCCAATCCTAGGCCTACGGTGTACAATGCTTCTCACTTGTTCTTCTTTGAGCTTGACTTTGGCCGTCTGGGAAATAGGATTAATGATCCCAGCCTCCTTCACCGAGGCTTCAACATGAGATGAGTAGTGTGCTCAGCATGCTTTCTGGAAAGAAGTAAGTCTTAAAATGTCATTAGTCTTATTCAAAGGAGGGAATGACCGTATCGGATTGTAGTATTGAACATTCACAAAGCCCTGGCCCAGGCCAGCATGCCCCTCGGGGACGTGATTTGGTTCAGACAACATGAATTGAGCTGTTAATGTGTGCCAGGTCTGACGGGAGCCAGACAGTTGGGATGGAGGGGAGTATGGTGAGGAGGAATGGATTTCAGGTCGGCCCTAGATCCCAGCGGGATGTATAGGATTGCCAGTCTGGCAGGTGGAAGTACAGAATAAGACTAATGGCAGATTTGAGTGTGAGCATCTACTCAGAGACGAAGTTGGGGACATAGAGAAGAAGAAAGATGTTATAGGAAATGGGGCACAGTTTTCTTCAGGAACTGGGAGGAAGAAGCAGGGCCAGAAAAAGATGCTCAGAAGATGTGATTGCAGAGGCTGGGAATGGGAAAGACGATAACTAACACGGCAGCTAGAATAAAACACCATCCCACGCTTTACAGGGATGGGCCGAGTGGAGCCCAGGTTAAAACAGTCCCTTCTCCCTCTCCCTGCCCGTCACATGTGTGTGTTCCTGGGATCAAACCCTGTACACCAGTGGTTCTCAACCTGTGGGTCATGACCCACTTGGGGAGTCCCATATCAGATATTTATATTACAATTAATTGCAATAACAGTAGCGAATTACAGTTATGGAGTAGTAGTGAAGTAATTTTAAGGTTGGGGGTGGGTCACCATAACATAAGGACCTGTATACTGAAGAGTCACAGCATTAGGAAGGTTGAGAACCACTGCTGTACCTTAGGGCCACCCAGGGAGCTCTAGGGAATCTTTTCCCCTGAGCTGGAAGTAGTAAGGGAGGGGCCAACAACCTTCCTAGTACTTTGAAGGTTGGATCAAGAAGAACTTGAATTTGAGGCCTTGGCTGCACAGGAAGACCCTGACTTAACAAAACAAAACCCAACTCCAAAACAAACAACAAACCCCCAAAACTTCAGGGCAACACCATAGGTGAGTTAAATCAGAATTTCTGGGGGGAGGGGGGGTGAGACCTGACATCTATTTAGAAGTGATGGTGATGTGTAAAAAATGCGTTATGGATGAACTCTGTCCAAGCAGGTGGAGACATCCAGGTAAGGGACGCCTAGAAGGAAAAGAGAATGAAAAGCCAGGAGCCAGGAGGACCAGAGTCGCTGGTCAAAAGTTAGGACTGTTTGCTCGTCTGGATGTGCTGGAGTAAGAGGTGGGGATAGAGGTGGGGACGGAGGCGAGGAGCCTTTATTAGAAGGTCATCAGAACAGAGTTCTGGCCCGACCTTCAGGGATTCTGGTTCCATGGGTCTGCAGTGAAGCCCTGGGCTGCTTAAGAAAGCACTTGCCCACTGATGTAGAAGTGGCTGTGGCTGCTTCAGTGGTGATGGCTCACCTTAGTAAGTGCTACAATCCAAGGAGAAGGACTACAGGGGGAGTTAGTTTTACAGTATTATGTTGTGGTGCTGGGAATCCAATCCACGTCTCCACAAATGCTAGGTTAGTACCCTACTGCTGAGCTACGGCTCGGCGTCCTGCAGGAAAGACCTTCTGAGAGAAGGGTGTCTGAGTCTGTTTTTGCTGCTAAAGTGTCCTTCCATCTCAGAGC
This sequence comes from Ondatra zibethicus, assembly GCA_004026605.1. Taxonomy (NCBI): domain Eukaryota; kingdom Metazoa; phylum Chordata; class Mammalia; order Rodentia; family Cricetidae; genus Ondatra; species Ondatra zibethicus. The sequence goes on from PVIU01004690.1 coordinate 100,209, forward strand.
CAATGGCAGCTGCTCGACCTTTGGTCACTTCATCTGTCAGCCCCGAAAGAAGCATTTTTTGGAATGCCAGGGGAACTTAAAAATCAGGTCTCTTCTCTCACTAACAAATAGGAATTCTGGACCGGGCGGAGGCGAGGTCGCTTCTTTGGAACTCTGAAAGCTCCCCGGATGAGTTTCATTGTGGAATGCCTGCGGTAAGGTAGACAAATTCAGTTGTAAAATTCAGGTGGGCATCACCTTCTGGGGAGAAGGGTCCAGAACAACGTATGTGGTTCTGGTGTATGTGTGTCCTCTGGCTGAAAGCCGCACTCAAGGTCAATTGCTGTGGTTCAAAGCTCAAGACAGGATCTGGACCTCGGTTCTCTCACCCCATCCTGCTGATTCTTTTCCCTTTGGGGTTAGAATGCCTAAGTTTCTTTGGAAGTTGAAAGAAAGTATGAAGCTGCTGTGGGCAGCCAAAAGCAAGGGCAGAAGAAACATAAACAAATGACGTAGGAAGGACAGAGGGACCCAGAATATGGGGGAGAGGAGCTAAGGGAACTTGAGATTTTGTCTTCTGCGAGGAGGAGTCTAACAGGGAGCTTTGGGTGAAACAGAGAACACCCCTTTACTGATGAGGATTTCTGCGCAGGGAGTTCATTTTGGTGAGGATGATCTTCAGTGCGCATCAAAATCACCTTAGTAGAGAACTATTGCATAATTAGACTTTAATAATGAAAACGTTCAACACAAACATAAAATCGAGAGAAAAAGTATAAGGCCCTTTCCACTTTCCGCACACTTCTTCCCTCTCTTCACGTCTCCATTGCACTTTTGCCCATCCTCTCTGCCCAGGTGGTTAGGACAGCGCGGGGCGGCAGGTGCGACAGCCCGCCTGCACCTGTGCGGCGTTCGCGCGGCGGCCAGCAGGGGGCGGCGCGTGCCACCTCCCGGGGCGCCGCTCCTCGCCGGCCCCGCCCCCCGTCCCAGGACCCGGTGGCAGCGGGGGCGCGGAGGGCTTAAAGGCTGCGGCGGCCGCCCGTGGTGAGGCGCTGGTCCCCCCCCCATTCCCTCCCTCCCTGGTCGCGCGTCCGCGCCTCCTCTCCGTACCTGAGCCCGGAGCGCGGCGCGCCTTCTCCCCGCCCTCCCACCACTCTTGGACGCAGCACCAGAGCTGCCACCGCCCAGGGAGTAAAGGTCGCGCGGGCCGGAGCGAGCGGGCGTCGGCGCCAGCAGGTCGGTCCACCGGAGGAAGGAGCGCGGAGGAACTGGGACCGGTCCGGGGAGATTGCACCACCGGTGCACGGAGAGCGCGCGGGCGAGCGAGGAGTCTGGCCTCAGAGCGCAGCCCCGACCCGGCGTCCCGGGAGGTGTCCGGGGCTCCGGCTCCATCCGCGGGGACATGTCGTACAGCGAGCTCTACACCCGGGTGAGTACGGGCCCGGCGCGGCCCCGGGACACAGGTGCGGCACGGTACGCTCGGGGCCACGTTCCCCACGGTTCTCGGACGCCCCTGCTAGCGTCTCTGTGGCCTCGGTCCCCGGCACCCCCAACTTGGGAGGTGGAGAAAGTTTGGGTGTTCCGGGAGTGCGCCGCACCTACTGGCGGCTCCGCAGAGTCCCCCGACAGCGGCACAGCTGGGTCCCACGCAGGGGGGCTGTCGCCAACGTCCACTTTGCCCTTCCCTTCTCGTCCTTTCCCGGTCTTGGTCTCCTGCTGAGAGCCTGAAACCACAGGGGCGTCTTAACCCTTTGGGAGCCGGGGTAAGACACTAGTTTCAATCGGGGGCACCTGGCATGCAGTCCCCACGTCCTCTTTCATGGACCCTGTTCTAGGTTCCCTGCAGTGCCGAGTGCCCCTCAGTTGGCCTGTCTTCCCTGGTGCTTGTGTGGCGACCAGAGGGATCCTGAACTTGGGAATGGGGAGGGATGAGGAGTCAGCTGGGTGGGAGGGGCTCGGAGTGGGGTAGGAGTAAGTAATATATATATATATAATATATTATGGGTATGTATATATGTATGTATAATATATATGCCGGCATGTCTGCATGTGCACTGAGAAGTACAGAAGAGGGCGTCAGAGCCCCTGGAACTGGAGTGGGTGCTGGGAATCGAACCAGGGTCCTCTGCAAGAGCTGGTGCTCTTAACTGAGGCACGCCATCCCTTCAGCCCAGGAAGCCAATACTTAATTTGCCCACAATGGGCATTTTGAGGTAGCTCTTTTGGGGTTATCAGGTATTTGGGGAGGGTTGGAGTAATTATTGACCAGGGATGGCGTTATCTTTGAGGTCAGGGTGGTATGCGCTCCCCACCCGGGGTGGGGGGCGGTTCAGGATTAGGAACAAGTGCGGCAGGAGCTGCTGCTCCCGATGCCGCACGGCAGGTGATGTAGTTAAAGTGACCAGCAGCTTCCCAGGCGTTGGCTCCGCAGCCCTACCCCTTCTGGTTTCTGCCTGGTCCCGGGGCGAGGTGAGCAAGTCAGGACCTTTAGTCACCCATCCCTTGCTTCCTTAAAAAATGTCCCATATATCCCGATGTCTGATTTTCTTGTTCGCCTTTTCTTGTGGTTGGGACCTGTTTGACAGTCTTGCCTGCCTGCACGCCTCTGTGCGGAGGGGTAGGTATATGAAAACACGCTGTGTGTATATCAGTCCTGTAGGTGAGTTTGCAATTCCTGTTACACCGGCCTTGTGGACAGGTCTGGGCGGGGTAGGAAGAGGAACTTCCGCATCCTCACCTGGCGATTGCTACCTAGTGTCCAGCGCATGGGGGAGCCCTTCAGCTCCGTGGGCTCACCGACCATCTTAGTTTGAAAAAATTGAAATCTCTTCTCTTCTCCGGACCCAGTCCGGGTCAGCGAGGGCTAAAGCTCATCCAGTGGTTATGAAGGAGGGTGAAACCTGTTTGGGGGCCAGTCCTGGATTGCTTTGGATAGCCTTTGGGTTCACCAGGAATTCCAAAGCACGACAGATAGCAGTCTCTTCGAGAAGGGTAGAGAAGGTGCTAGGCAGGGCTGGAACTCTTTAGCAATTCCGGTTTGGGAAATGCACGTCACCTCTTTCACCCGTGGGAGTTAGGGGAGGAGCCTTTCAGCTTGCTGCTCTGGGGGACACGACGGGGACGACCTGAGCTGGATGGAGTGTTCAGAGCTGAAGCCGTGTTCCGTGACAGTGTGCGGAGCAACAGCGAGTACAAGAGAGACGGGGAACCGCACCAAGTCCTGAAGTCCCTGAGCAGACAGCATTTAATTGCTGCCTAAAGGAGCTAATGACTTATTGAATACACGGAAACTTTGGAGATCTAGTTTTGAGAAACAAAAAACATTTATACCGAATTTCTTTTCAGGCAGACCACTTGGAGGGGAAACAATTTGATTTTTAGTTAGATGTGAATATATTACATGCTAGCAGGGGTGGTAAATTACTGGGAGTCTGAACCTGGAGTGTTTCAAGTTCAGTGTTTTCTTGAGTTGTCTGTCTATGGACAAAACCCCAGGTCCTGAAAGAACTAGTTAAGAAGTGTCTTCATTGGTGTGAGTGTTTGAAATAATTAAAGCAAAAATGAACAGAGTTCTACCATTAGTGGATTTCTGGTTCTCAGTTATCATTAAGTTATTGAATCTGAAGTCAAGATTTTCTGTGACTGAGCACTAGCTTCCAGGGTGTTTCATTTTGTTGACGGGGTATGTAGCTCTGACTGTCCTGGAACTGGATGAGTAGACCAGGCTGGGCTTGAACTCACAGAGATCTGCCTGCCTCTGCCTCCTGAGTGCTGGGATGAAAGGCGTGTGCAAAGGTATATGCCACTACGACTGGATAGCTTCCAGATTTTTCGGTTGGGTTGCCGTTGCTCTTTCAGTATGAGAAACCACCGAGCTTCTTCTAACGGATATATCCCTGCTTGTCAGGCAGGGTTCTGAGTGTGAATCATGAATTACACAGAAATACTTTGTTTCTTGGGGAGATGATTTGTTCATTTTGTTGTATTGTTGAAATAGCCAATGTTCCCTTCTATTTTTAACCTACTAGTGGGCTTTCCTCATGGGTCAAACACTGGGTTGAGTTACACACCTTAATATGTCATACACTGATGGAAATAATTATCCTGTATGCCAGCAGTATTTTTAAATGTTTGGGATGGAGATTTTATTGATTGTACCTATTGCCTTAGTTGGGAGATGTTATTGGAGTATAAAACATTATATAAGGTGTACATAACCTGTGGGCATTAAATAGTTATGGGTAATAGCTTGGTTTATTGGTATATTTCTGATCACTCAAAGATTTCTCTCTCCACCCCTTTTCTCTCTTCAGCTTTAGGCTCATATGCTATGGTGTGTGTGTGTGTGTGTGTGTGTGTGTGTGTGTGTGTGTGTGTGTGTGATTTTTCTCACTGGTGAAGAGTACTATTCATTAACAAAGACTCTGTTTTTAGAATACCCAGCCCCTTACCTTTGAAGAATACTTTCTTTGTAGTGAGGCTGGTAAAGGAAAATCAGTTAGTGTCAGACACTTTCAGAGTGACATAAAGGTGAGTCACCTTCATTGACTCTTAGAGAAAGGTGGAGCAGACAGTTGGCTCTGTTGTCACAAGAGCTCACTATATGACATATGTTAGTGCTTGGTTTTTCAACCCTTAGAAAACACAACGTGGGCTTGATTTGGACAGGTCCCAGAAGGAAGCCCAAGCATATACTAGCATAGGGGATATGATGTTTGCAGAAGACAGCCTGGTCTTAAACTATGCATAGCCTTTTCCCCTCAGACTGAGTCATGCAATTTATAGAGGATTATTCTGGATTCAATATGTAAATACAGCTTTTTAGTGTTTTAAATAAAGACATCTTATGTTTGCTACTTTGATTGTAGTTAGCAGACTAGCTGGAAGGTTATTGGTGCTGAGGCAGTACTCTCAGATAATCCTTTTTCCTGCTTAGCTTTTAAATGATAGGTTGTATCTCTGCAGTCTAATGCAAAACTCAGTGTATGCATATGTTTCCATTCCCTGCAGTGCTGGGGGTGGGATTGAGGGCCTTGCTCGGCAGGAGCTCTGCTGCTGAACAACACCTCAGCCCTGGCAGTGGCTTTCTGGGGCTGCCACAGTTTGCACTGTTGGCTGACACACATTCTGAGTGTCAGCCTTGAACCAGAAGCCTTTACTAAGAGTTCTGAGAGGAATGCTACTCCCTGGAGAAACAGAATCCATGTGATTTAGGGAGGTGTCTCTTAGCTTTCATTTGCCTATACCTCAAGTAAACAGGTTTCCCTAAATTCTGGTTCACGGCACACACACACCCTTACTCGTGCCATCTGTGTTGCCCTTCATCCTGAAAGGAGATGATATTTCAGACCTTAAAGAGGTCTTGAAGATCCTTGGCAACAGATGCTGTCCATGTCAGCCTTAGTTCCCTTATGCTCTCTTCCCTATTAGTGTCATGGTCTCAGTCACCTACTTCTGTGCCACTTGACAACACTTGTAACTGTCTTTTCCTGGGAACCCGAAAGTTTGAATCCTCCATACAGGGTGACAGTTTGTGAATAGTGGGAAGGTGACCATGTTAGCCCCCACCCCCAATACCTTGAGTCTTGGAATAGCCTTAAGACGTGACCTGCGCCATTGCAGAACTCTTTTGCAGGGTTCATCGGCTTGGGACTTTCCTCAGATTATACTTTGTTTAGTTTCCTTCCTTTTTCTGTCCCCCTACCTCACGCACTTCGCCAGAACACTGCCCTGACAGCATGTCTTTGGCAGAAATGATTCTGGGAACCCAAATTAGTGCATACTTCATAGTGCCTTGTTGGGGTGGATGTCAGCAACTCAAGGCACTTGGCCTCTATGGGTGAGGCCTGTGCAAGGTGAAGACATTTGATCCACCCACCCCACCCAGTCTTCTTTCCCAGGGCACAGTCTGCCTGACATAATGGTTTCTCCCGACTGTCTATAGCTAAAAGTCCCCTCCCACTTTTTTAACCTCTGTTCCCAATTGCAGGTGACCTAGAACCAGTGGTCCTTTGGCTGGGTCCTGTCTGTTAGTTTCCTTTAAAGAATAGAACTTAAGGCTGGGCAGTGTTGGCACACACCATTAATCCCAGTACTCAGAAGGCAGAGGCAGGCGGATCTCTAAGTTGAGGTCAGCTTGGTATACAGATGGAGTTCCAAACAGCCAAGACTACACAGAGAAACCCTGTCTTGAAAAACAAAACAAACAAAAAACCAAAACAGCAACAAAAGAATGGAACTTAAACTCTTAAGATATGGGTACTATGTGTACTTGCTGCTGCTCTTTATCCTTAGAGTCCTGAGACCAGGAGTTGGTGTTTGATGCTGAGCAAGGGAAAGATGGGAGGGTGTTCCGGTTTCAGCTGGAGATATGCAAATCAAGCTAGTCAAGGATGATTCTGGATTTCAGCATGGGGAGTTTGGAGGAGCAGTGGTTTGTGTAAGTGAAAATTATTTGAGATATAAGTAGGTTAGAAGAGAGATCAAAGTTGAGATTTCATAATAGTATAGACAGTATCTGAAATCTTCTTTGGGAAGACACAGCTGTCTCACAGTGCCCTGTTAATAAGGGCAGTGCTTTGGTATGGGGCAGCCCTGGCCTTTGTGGTCATGATCTTGCTGGGGACCACCATAGATACTGAACGTTGAGATTTTCAGCTCTGATGCTTTGAAGTAGATACTTTTTCTAAGTCTTGACTTCTGTGAAAAATTGCATCATGAGAAGGTCACTGGAAGATTATGTACTAATCCATGTACCATTTCCAGCACATACCCTACAAGGCAACTGTTCTTTGGCTTGCTTCCCCCTATAGTTTCTCACTCTAGTTAAAAGTGCTGGGTTACTGTTGTGGTTACGGGGCTATAGGCCCTTTCCCACCAACCCTTGGTACTAATAGCAAGAGGGAATTCATTAAATTGTCAAGCACAAATAGTATAAACCACCCTGGTTTGGGAGATTCCTTTCCCCTTCCCAGGGGAGCAAGGAACAAGAACAATCGGAAAGTTTTAAATTTATGCTTTAAAAAGAAAATTATAAAGCATTTTTTCATACTATTCCCCTTTTCCTCCTGATAGAAATGATTATTGCAACAATTCATAGGAAAGACAAAGACCCTTTGTCTGGTCACTGAAGCAGCCACTATTAACTTACGTGCATTTTCTGGATCAGTATTGTCGGGAGAGGAACTGCATGTGGCTGGCTACTGAGCACTGTAAAGATGCTGGTTCAAGCTGGGATGAGCTGTCAGAGTAAACTACCAGATTTCCAAGGCTTATCAAGAAAAGTTAGAGTAAAAATAAATTAACAATTGTGTTGAAATTGTGAATACACACACACACAGGTGAAATGTTTTAATTGACCTATTTTTTTCTTAAGATGGTTATTAGAAAATGTTTCTTGCTCATCATGGTGATGCACACCTTTAATCCCAGTACTTGGTAGGCAGAAGCAGGTGGATCTCTGTAAGTTTGAAGCCAGCCCTATCTACACAGGGAGTTCCAGGTTGGCTAGGGTTGCATAGTGACACCCCTATCTCAAAATGAAAAGAAAATTTTCTTTTGTACCTTATATTTATAATTTGTATTATATGTTATTATTATTATATTATTGTATTTTATTTTTCAGTGCTGGGTCATGGGCATGCTCACCAAGGAGTCTACCATTGAGTTACATTTTTAATTGTGTGAGTTCTATTTGTTTATGGTAGTCAAAGCTGCTTTAGAGTTATAATACATATCTAAAAGGTAAATAAATCCAAGTTTTATATTTATTCTAAATAATAACGTTTGGCTACTTTTCCCGAGGCACAAAGGCTGTTTTACTCTTTCTTTTTACTTGAGACAGAATCTTGCTGTATTTCTGAGGGTAACCTAAAACTTGCTATGCAGCCCGGGATGGACTTTAACTCCTGATTATCCTCCTGTCTCAGCCTTCTGAGTGTTGATGTTTACCAGTATGCCCATGCCTGGCCAATGTTTATCATTTTTAATGGCTATATAATATGACCTTATGTCTTAGTCACAGTTCTGTTGCTGTGAAGAGACCATGACCACGACAACTCTTATAAAAGAAAGCATTTGATTGGAGCTGGCTTACAGTTTCAGAGGTTTAGTCCATTGTTATCGTGGCAGGGAACATGGCAGCGTGCAGGCAGACCTGGTGCTAGAGAAGAAGCTGAGAGTTTTCCATCCAGAGCCACAGGCAGCACTCCAACTCTAGGGTTGGAATGGGCTTTTTGAAACCTCAAAGCGCACCCCCAGTGACATACAAGGCCACACCTCCTATTCCTTTCAAATAGTGCCACTGCCTGGGGACTAAATATTCCAACCTGTGAGTTTATGGTGTCCATTCTAATTCAAACCACTGCATCCCACTGCCTGGCCTCCTTAGACTTGTAACCATTGCATAATGCAGAAAAGCATTCATTCCAACTTCAGAAGTCCTCGTAGACTTTTACAGCCTCGTCTCTGTTTAAAAGTTTAAAGTCTCTTCTGAGACTCATGGCAATTTCTTAATTGTAACCCCTATAAAAATCAAACTCAAAAACAAGATCACATACTTCAAACATGAAATGGCACAGGATATACATTACCGTCCCAAAAGGGAGGAGAGGGACCATAGTGAAGAAATACTGGACCAAAACAAATCTGAAAACCATCAGGGCAAACACCAAACTCTGTCTCCATGTCGGATGTCAAAGTACTCTTCAGATCTCCAGCTTCTTTCAGCATGGCTGACTGCAACAAACTTCTCTCTCTGGGGCTGACCCCACTCCCTGTTAGCAGCTCTCCTCCGCAGGGATCCCATGACTCTGGCATCTCTAACATCTTGGGGTCTCCAAGGCAATTCAGGCTTCTCCTTCACAGCTTCACACAATGGCCTCTCTGGGCCTCCATGCAGGGACATCCCTAACACACACCTGGTCTCAGCAGCTCTCCCAGCCTTGGAGGAATATTTCACAATCCCTTTCTTGTATCCTTGACTCTAAAGCCAACCACATGGCTGAAGCTGCCAGTTTTTTCTGGTTGCTGGGGGTGGGACTTGCTCCCTCGCCATCATTTCCACCAGCTTTCTGTTTTTGATGGTTCCTTAACTCCTTAAGCTTTTTAAAAAAATTCCTTTTCACAAGTTTGAAGCTTAGCTGGATGGGGTCTTGCCCTGAGGTCACCGCTCCCTTTATCCCATTTGGCATTAGGCTTTTCTTTAAACTTTTAAATCTACTTGGGCACTGGATTTAGCTCTATTACACTTCCTGGTTCTCCTTTTCTCCTCAAACTTTTCATTTTGTATTTTTCCTTCCTCAGCTTGCTCTTCTTCATTATATGTTTGCATAAGAGTGACCATTAATAACCACATGATAAAGTTAATACTATGCTGTCTTGAAATCTCCTGCAATGCCATTAATCTGAAACCCTAGAAAGACAGAAAACAGCTACATTCGTCACCAAAATATTACAAGAATGGTCTCTAGGCCATTTCCTAATATGAAACCTCTTGAGATGTGCTGCCATAATCTGTATTGCTCTCAGTACTACTGCCTTCCACACTCCTATGAGTATGGCCCATTGAGTCCTACTTAAAGTATTCAACTACTTTCCTAATCCAAAGTCCACATTCTGCCAAGAAGCAGCATGATCAGGCCTGCCACAGCAATACCCCACTCCTTGTACCAACGTCTGTCTTAGTCAGTTTTCTGTCATTGTGAAGAGGTGCCATGATCACGGCAACTCTTATAAAAGAAAGCATTTAACTGGGGCTAGCATGCAGTTTTAGAGGTTTTGTCCATTGTCATCACGGCAGGGAGCATGGTGGCACGCAGGCAGACATAGTGCTGGAGAAGGAGCTGATAGCTCTACATCCGGATCTTAAGGCAGCCGGAAGAGAGAGACTTTGGGCTTGGAATGGCTTTGAAACCTCAAAGCCTACTCCCAGGGACATACTTCCCCCAACAAGACCACACCTCTTTTACCTCCTAATCCTTTCAAACAGTGCCATTCCCTGGTGGCTAAGCAGTGAGCCTAGAGGAACCATTCTTGGCCAAACCACCACACCTGATAGGGGATGTTCCACTGAGTTTTAAACTGCTTTCATTTTGATGAACACTAAAGCCGATCTTGTATTGTAGGAAGTTCTTGTAACACATCACATTTCTTTGTATTATAGAAGGTGAAATGGTTGGTGTGGACTCTATAGCCATTATTCATGGCCAGCATCCTCCATCTGTGTCTTCACCCTTCCAAGTTCTGGTCTTTACTCGTTTTTTATAGGGTTTTTTTTTTTCTGTTTTATGTCTTAAAGTTGACACTCATTGGAAGGTTGACCATCTTTTGATATGCTTGATGTTCACGAATACTTTTCTTTGTTTTCCTTTTTATATTGTTATTCATAGCTTTTTTTTTTTTTTACTAATAGCAATGACTCATTTCTAGAAGGAAACATAGAAACCAGAATATACAGCATCAAAAATATTAAAGACAGCACTGTGGCATGTGGTTTCCTCTCTATTTGTCCTGATTCATGCCTTTGGGGTGGGGAAAATCATTGGTCCTGAGGACTGTTATTGAACACTTTTGTGCCAGCTCACTTCTTTGCACCGTGTGTTAACCCATGCTGCTTTGTAGCATCCCTGTTTAGTAAGCAGTGGCCCCTAGGCTTACATCGTGTCCCCAGAGGAAGATTTTTACCCACTGCTCTGCTGTTTTCTGTGCAGTGTCTGTCCCTTCAGTGGTGTTTCTGGAACACGATTTGTATATAAAGTCTCTGAAGACTTCTGGAAACTACCCGCATCCACCCACTTAACCAAAGGTCTTTAGGTGTTTGAGGGTGTGCCTTGCTGCCTGTCTGTTGGCTAACAGGTGTTTGATGTGAGCATGCACTCTTCACAGACGCTGTAAGATTTGTTCAGCTCAGACAAGGCTCAGTCCTAAAGTTCTTTGAAGTTGCCTTTCCCCCTCCATGCATTGGGGTCTCAGTGTGTTCTCCAGGCCAAGCTTGAACTCCTGGACTAGAGGCGAACTCTCCTGTACCAAGCTGATTGCCTTCCTTTGTTTACTTCTGCTTGTCACATATACTCTTTAACTTTTGTCATCTTTGCTGAAAAGTTACAAATTTTGATCATTTTTGCCATTGTAAAACTCAAATGCTCTGTGACATGAAACCATAAGAGAAGAAAGAACACACTGAACACCTTCTGCACGAAATTCAAAGTCTTGACTATAACTTTGGTACCAAGAAGTTCAGGTCCCCTTGGTTGGAGACCAGACTCCATGAAAAAAGGCAAGAGAATGCTGAATCTCTGCACGTTGTGACCTGGGTGCTGGGTATCTCAGTGAAGATGAGAGGGAAAAGGATTTGAAATTGTAAATTGAATTATTTTTGTCTTTGCTTGTACCGACTATTTACTCCAGACTGGGTTCTCTTCTTTTCCCCATCTGTCCAGCTATATTCACAGTATAGCTCAAACCAGCCAGGTGATGCGTTGCTACAATGTATGAGCTCATTTCCTGTGATGCTCAACATTGTTTAACCTACTTCAGAGAAGAACAAACATTGTTTTGTGAAGCTTGAGACAAAATGGAAAATACTGTTGAAGGATAGGCACACGTGCAACTTCGAGGACATGAGGGGGAGGGAAGCTAGAATGTCGGGGGACGAGGTAGCAGGAGAGCAGAAAGGGTGGTAATGTTGGCAGCTTACTAATGTGGCCATTGTGTTCACGGGTGCTCGCTTTATTACTCTATCATCAGTTACTTTAAAATATAGAAGCACTATTACTTAGTGTAATCTCTACCCCCCCCCATTGAGAAAACTTCTCTTTGCGACAGGAAACCACAACCAATCAAAATGCAGAGATGTGAAGCTCAGTCCCAATGGATATCTACAAAATAGGAGACATAGAAGAAGAGGGGGAAGATAGGTTGTAGGAGTCAGAGGATCAGGGAGTTTGCTGTAAGACTGTGTGTCACAGTAATATCAGAGGCTACACCCGTAAAATCTCAACCAACATGACTGCTCAAACGTGAGCCCAACACGGAGGACACTGATGGACACAGATGGACATGCCAAAGTGGATGGGGTCCAGACCATGAGGCCTCAAACCCACACAGAGAACTATAGGCAGCTGAGGGAAGCTGAGAGTGGGAGAGGTGGGCTTCCCCAGGGAAGAGCGCGCCAATGGATTGTTCAGCGCCGAACAGTCAGCCCTGAAAACATGCATACGAGTCATATTATATGGACTGAGCAGGCTACATTTAGGGATCTATGTGGCTATACAAATACATATATGCATGAAATAACAGAAAAGAGGCCATGGATTTGAAGGAGATTGAGGAAGGTTTGCAGGGAGGGACAGGAAGGGAGAAATATTGTAATTTATAATCTCAAAAAATATCTAAAAGTCCTGTTGCTGAAGAACGTGAGTCACTGAGCTGAGCAGAAGTTTCAAAGCCAAATAGAAAGCTTTGAGAGCATAGGCAATTTGTCTTTTGTGTATGCAATTAGTGGTCAAATGTGTATATTTGGAAAATTGCTCTCGCTGAAGACATGCATTGAATCATATGTTCGTGATCCTCAACTTTCCCAAATGGGCTTTGGCATACTGTGGTCATGAAGCAAATGCCATTGGTTTAGTGTAACTTCTGTCTGCAATCCTCCATTCCTATTCTAGGCCATGAGTCTTTTTTGACAAGGAACCACCTTTACCTTAACTTTATCTTCTGCCGCACTTGGGTCAGGTGTTGGCTTAGGTCTCTAGCAGAAGGCTAATCTATTTCCTCTAAGAAATTTCTCCTTAGACTTGCCTAAAACTACAAAGTGGGGAGTTCCTGCCAGTAGATGGTGGTGGCTTGAATGGGGATGGACCCATAGGCTGATTTTTATACTTGGGCCCCAGTTGGTAGAGCTGTTTGGGAAGAGTTAGGAGGTGTTGATGAAGGATGTGTCACTGAGGGTGGGCTTTGTATCGTTCTCAGCTCGCTCTCTCTTCCTCATGCCTGTGGGTCAGATACAAACTCTCAGCTACTGCTCCATTGCATGGCTGCTTTCCTGCGGCCAACACTTCCTGCCATAATGGTCACAAACTCTGTTACCCTCTGTATCCGTGGTCCCCAGTGAAATGCTTTCCTTTGTACGTTGCTTAGGTCATGGTGTTTTGTCACAGTGGTAGAAAAGTAACCAAGGCAGTAGATAATGGCGTTTTTCTTTTTTGTTAACACTACTCAAAGGGTTAGCATAAGTTGGAAGTTGAAATAGCAGGGAAACAACCTTGGTGGATGTGAAAGTATAAAGCAGCCTTGTTTTTTACTTCAAATGGCTCCCATAATTTTGGTCATGTATATATTTCTGCCTTTGTAAAGTCATCCTGTGTTAAAGGCATGATCTTTCGGTCCCCTATGGACTTACAAGTTCTCATTAAGCTTCTCATTAAGATTTTATAGATCTTTTCACGGTGAGAGGAGGGCAGATGTGAATCTTCACACCTAGCATGAGACTGAGCAGAGCAGGCCTTGGGAGACAGCAACAGTAAAAACCAGGGAAGAAAAATTAGCAATGGGATCCATTTCAGTCTTCAGAGAAGGTAATAGGCATCGTGGTATCCATCCAAAGACTTAGAGCATCCTTTCTGTGTATCACTTGGGCAAAGCAACGCAGTGCAGCATCTGTGTGAGCATAGAAGCCAGCGTGAGAAACAGGACCATTTGGCTGTCGAAGGGATCTTCTGACCTTGAGTTCTTTTGTTGTGTGAAATTAGTATTAAGGAAGTATTAGAACAGCAAAGGAAGATAACTGCTTGACCTCATCTCATTAGACTTAATCGCCTTCTCAATTTGCCTCTACTCCCCAGTGAGGGCTGATGTTTATTTGTATAATAAGGAAAACAAATGTCTGTCTACTCAGTCTGAAACTAATGTCTCTTTGCTATCAGTCTGTTTGCCCTGTGTATACATGTTTGACTGAAACAAGCTTCCTGCACCAAAGCAGTGGCAGTCAGTGCTTTTAAAATGTGATTTTTAGGATCAGTGTGCTAGATCCCATACATCCAAATAAATCATTTCTCCGAGGCTGTCTGCTGAGGGCAGAGGTAAAGGATACAGCCCATCTGTGTACTACCACCGCCTCTGGCCTCACATCTGATGATGCGTTCTTTAGATTCTCATCTCCACTGGTAGAACCCATGCTTGAGTGATCGGCTTTCTCTATAGAAAAGTCAAAATGTTTAAAAATAAACCGGAGAGGACAGGGATTTTCTGATGTACCGCCATTCTTGGTGATGTGTCACCCTGGGTGTAGTTTCTTAGATTTATTTTTGTGTATTTGTAGGGTGGGGCCCGACACTTGTGTGGAGGTCAGAGGACAACTTTCCAGAGTTCTCTTCCATCTTTACTTGGGCTCCAGGGAATGAACTTAGATTCTCAGACTAAGGTTGAGCAAGTGCTCTACCCACTGAGCTATCTTGCCGGCCCTGGATGCCAGTTTTGTTTGACTTCTTTCTAGCTGTGATTGTGCAGTCACTGTTAACTTTGAATGTTCTCAGTGTCCAATAACCACAGAGCATCGACGGGGAACGCTCATCTGGATGTAGCAACTGTGATCTATTGACTCAGATTTAGAAACTCACAGAATTGTGTTGTTATATTGATTTATGGTCCACTTAAATTTATGTATAAATACAAGTAAGTTAATCCAGGGGCATATAGCTACCCACAAGTATAATAGCATTAATAAATATGATTTAAAAATCAAATGGAAAGACTTTCTACCTAGTACCGTAAAATGGTCTTTGAAAAGATGAAGGGACATCCCTGCCATGCCAGCCGGGGAGTTTGGTAGTGAAACATGAGTGAAAGCAAAATGAGAAAGGAGGAACAGCAATAGTCACGTCGGCCATAAGGAAGACACTTGGGTGTCCTTTGCAAGGACAAACAGACTGACAAGATGCAGCAGACAGATACAACGGGATATAATCAGCTTTGAACAAAATCTGACACATTCTGCACCAAGATGTGCTTGCGGGGGGGGGGGGAGAATTTGGTAAAGTGGAATAAGCCAGTTATAAAAAGAAAAATATAGTATGAGTCAACATAATATATGAGGCCTCTAGAGTAGTCATGGTCATGGAGACAAAGCAGAGTGGTGCTGGTCACTGGAAGGGGAGGAGAGAGTTTAATGGATTGAGAATTTCACTTTTGCAAGGTGAGTGTGATGGCTATAGACACTGGTGACAGAGACCACGTGCATGCCACTGAACTTTGCACATAAAAATGGTGCTGCTAAATATTCTAATTTTGTGTATTTTATTACAAATATAAAAAGTATCCTGGAATGGAAGAAAAATGACAGACATAAATATAATATAGGTTGGGAACAACCTATATAAATGTAACCTATGTAAATGGGTCCAGACCAGGGTCTGAGTACCCTTTTCTTCAGTGAGCTGTAAGCCCTAAATAAAAATCTCTGTAACCTTCGGAGGATTGTTTGGGAAAAGTAACAGGTGAACTGTCTTGGGGGTGATGTCATATCTTTAGAAGATGTCACCTTGTTGGAAAAGCCACAGTCTAGGGCGATGGCTCGCAACCTTCCTGATGCTGCCACCCTTTAATACATTTCTTTATGTTGGGGTGACCTCCAACAATAAAATTATTTTTATTGCTGCCTCATAGCTGTAATTTTGCTACTGTTATGAATCATAATATAAACACCTTTGCTTTCCTATGGTCTTAGGTGACCCCTGTGAAAGGGTCATTCGACCCTCAAAGGGATTGAGAGCCACAGGTTGAGAATCACTGGTCTGGGTGAAGACAGTGTAGGTCATCCTGAAGGCCAGGATGGGAGCTCTGGATGTTTATCCACTATGTGCTGGGTGGCCAGTCTTCAGGTGAGTGTTCTAGCCTCACAAAGCACCAGTATCGTGGAGAAACTCTGTGGTTAGAATGTGCTTGCCTTCTTTCAGGCGTGCAGAGAACACAGGCTTCTGAGGCTCTGGCTTGGAGGCCTAATAGTCACCTCAGAGCTACAGTGTGCAGTGAGACGAGCTGCCTATGTACGAAGAGCTGATCATGTTGACATGACCGTCCTGGTTACATTGAACTGTTCCTTTGACATAGCCTCTGGTCATCTGAAAAGGGAGTCTCAACTGGGGGATGTAGGAGGCCACTATGGACGGCACTGTCCTGGCACAGGTGGTCCAGACTGTTTAAAAAGCTCCTCAAGCGTGAGCTAGCAGGCAGCGCTTGCCCATGTTTCTGCTTCAAGTTCCTGCCTTGGCTCTCCCACGTGACAAACTGTAATCAATTAGTGTAAACCCATTCTTCCCCTAAGTTGTATCTGATCATAGAAACAGATCATACTGAAATGGTTCCTCTTAGTATGTGGCTATTAGGGATAGAAGGGCACTTCAAGATCTAGGCTTTCCTGGAACTAGGTCTTGTAGACCAGACTGGCCTCGAACTCACAGAGATCCTCCTGCCTCTGCCTCCCGAGTGCTGGGATTAAAGGTGTGTGCCACCAGCTCTAGCCTCTATTCTTAGGAAGCTTAAAGCATTAAGATAGATGGGGGTCTCTTAGGGATTGGCCTATGAGCCAGTGTTGGGGATCCAGAAAAATTCTCAGTATGTCATGGCTCTGGGTACCTGGCTATCATGTCAGCAGGAGAGAGGGTACATTTCCTTCCATGCCAGTGCTGTCAATCAGACATCATTCTCTTTTATCTATTCCTGTCTGCTTGCTTTGGCCATGGGTTGAATACCCTTTCTTAATCTCTAGTTCTGTTTTAGGACGGCTCCATCATTCACTGTTGTGACTGTCACCGAGAATCAAAGTTCTGAAGCTTTTGTAGAAGGCAGCCACTTTTTTCTCAAGATTTTCTCAAGATTGAACCCAGGGCTTTGTACTACTGTGTTTCTACTGTGGAGTCATATACTCAGCTGAGAGTATCTTCTTGCTTGGCAGCTTGTGAGCAGGTCCTACCTCGAATCCAACCCTCGCAACCCCTTTGGCCCAAGGAGCTGAGCTGGTTATTATGATGGAAAACTATGTTCCTTTATTGAGAAGCATGGCTGTTGCTAGTACCTGAGATATGTTTTCCTAGTTGGGCATATCAACGTTACCCAGAAAGTAAGTGAAAAACAGACTAGCATCTGGGAGATGGGCCCTGGACTGAATTGTTTCTTGAAAGACCATGCTTATTTATGGAACTTATATTCTTCTGTCTTAGTTTGAAACTGGTATCTCCTATAATCCATCTCTACTCCAGATGCTGGTGGATATTTCTGTCTTGAAGGGGAGCTATGACTGCCATTGCCCCACAGAAATAATGTTGCCGCCCCTCCATTTGTCACCACACAGAGTCCAGACATTTTTCTCCTTGGATTTGTCCATCCATTCTTCTAAATGAGTTCTTCATTAACTCTATGTTCCCTGGTTGTTCATTTACTTCCTCCCTTTTCCATCAATTTGAATTCCTTAACCTCCCGTAATCCACCCTTGATAGACACTCCAGGGACCATCCACTGTGCTAATATCCCTGAACTGTGACTGGCAGTGTGTAACCAAACTCCACTCACCAGGCCGGGGTTACACAACACTCAGCCATGTGCACCCTCATTTACTAGGACAAGCGCTGAGGGCATCTGTCTGAATGGTGCTCAGGTTGCAGTGTGAACCATCTCAGGAATCAGAAACTGCCTAAGTGCTGGCTAGAGAATAATGGAGTGTCTGGAGCTGTGAGCAACACACCCAAAGGCCTGAAATAGTACTAGCCTGCATCTGAAATGGTATAGCTGAGCGCCACCCAGATTATCGAGGCTCTCGATGTTTCCCACTTTATCTCATGCAAGAAAAGCAAACACTTGGCTCAGAGCTGGAATTTCAAACCTCACCTTGTGCTTTCTGTGATTTGTCGTTGTTTGTGCCCTCTTGTCAAGAACCACAGTTAAGTGGGTGATGTGATCAAGATCTCAAGGGGACTTTAAAGATGTTCAAAGAGGCTCACTCGAATGGGGCCCACTGTAGCCTGGGCCTGAGCACCACTTTGGGAGAACCAGTCTCATGGGCAGACAACTTGATGGAATGGGATGGACGGGACAGAGCTGAAGTTTTGTGCAGTTCCTTGAGACTCTGAGAACATTAAATCCTGACACCAAGTAATAATTTCCAGAAACTATCATGCTTTTTAAGAAAGAAGGCAGTGATAAGCACATATAAAATCTCAATGTAAAAATGTTTATACTCTATTATATGTAAGAGTTTGCACAATTTTAGAAATGATTCCTCAAGAGCAAAAACGAATAATGATCGAAGTGTGAAAGAGCCTCTTTGCAGGGGTCCGTTCAGGACTACCTCTGATGTTCAGGACTATGCCTTGTCATCTTGGATGGCCTTAGCTTGAGCTTGCTATATATAAAGAGCAGAGTTGACTCAGTGCCATTTTGGGTGGGTGGGCGGGCAAGGTGGCCTTGCTTCCATAAAATAAAGGATGGCAGCCTCATGTAAGTAGTTTAGCATGTGCTATTCTATTGAGCAGATGCATCAAAGCCCTTTAACCATTCCTTATAAAACAGCACTTTTCATCCTAGAAGGCAAAGAGTGATCCTGGTGCAACATGGCTCACGATACCCTAAGATGGAACCAAAAATATACAGGCAAGAAACATCTGCCAATGTTTTTTTTTTTTTTTTTTTTTTTAAGAACCTTGGATGATAAACGATGCTCAGGAATGCACACGTCTTATAGGCAAAAAGTAGTTGCTTAAATTGTCGAGACATTAGAAAAGGAGAGTACTATTGATTTTATGTAGTGTAGTAAGATTGCTATCACATTAACCTCTTTACAACCTCCATTTCATTATCTAGACAAAGGCTTGCAGGAGTAAGACTGTAGAATGGAAATTCTACAGAGTTCCCTGTGTGCACTCTGGCCGGCAGTAGTTTTTGTCAAGAGGGTTGACTTTGACAGGAGACAGGTGTGGAAGAGAGGATAAATATGAAGGGACCCTCCCCCGCCCCCACCTTGCAACAGATGTCCTTTGAAGAGAACAAAGTAATGATATGGTTTTGGTAAAGTCTGGCTTGTGATGCATTTAGATTTCAGAAATGCAGCTAGATGAACATAAGTAACCCCCCCCCAAAAGAGGTAAACAGTAAACCAACCAAACAAGAGCAGTAATTTTTGTTGACTACCAGACATTTTACTGTAATGGTCAGATCTAGAGATTTCCAAGGAGAATTTAGGTACTGTGTGGCTTTTGCTATATTATTGATTTTAGATTCGAGCTCACCATAAAGATATGATTTCCACTGTATTGTTTTCTAAACTGATTTCTTTTTAGATCAGTCTAACCATGTAGTCTAGGCTGCTTTTGATTTCACAATCCTGCAACAACCCTTGTGGTATGCTACTGTTTTTAGCTTTCCGTGGTACATTTTAAGGGGAGGATCAATAAGTGACTAATAAACCCATTTAAAGGTAGGTGCTCAGAGCAGGGAGGTGTTTAGACACCATAATATGTACAGATGTCCAGGGGAAAGGAGATAAAATCTTCCTATGCATGATGGCAAATAGGAGGCTCCAACAGAGAGTCTTGAGTTCCAGACTAGCCTGGGCTACCCAGGGAAACCCTGCCACAAACCCCAAACAAACACAAATGTCTCGTTAGTATTTCTATTGCTGTGAAGGGACACTATGGTCATGACAACTCTTATAAAGGAAATCACTCAATTGGAGCTATAGTAAGAAATATAAAAAGCCCAGAATATAAGAGGAAATCATAGTGAGGCAGATGAGGTGGAGTGATGAGAGAGGAGAGTTAAAGTTTACTGGGAGATGTGGTGGGGCTGATACTTCCTGGACCCCCTTAACCATAAAAATGCTCAAGGATGGCCCTGGAAGAGTGGTAACTGCAGTCAAGTTTAGCCAGGACCTGGATTGCTTTTCTTCAGATGTCTGTTTCCCATCACACCCTGAAAGTTGACCTGCTCTAGTTCAAGCATCTCATTAATGGCGAGTCAAGGATGTGCTGATGCACTGGCGTGATTGTCTTCCCTGAGTCCTCCTGCCACTCTGTCACTTGACCCAGAGCTGTGGCCTGGGTGTGTTCTTCTAGGACCCGGGCCTGATGTCTAAGGTGCTGCAGGTAACATAAAGGAAGACAGCGAAGGTGCTTTTCCACCTCATGGGTGTGCATCAGTGACTACGAGGACATATGTTACATTCTATCCTAATCCTGAATGCATGGGAAAGGGGAGCTGCCCCTGAAATAGCTCAGTGGGTGGCTTCTGGATTTCCCTTTCAGGAAGCACAGTGTCCTGTCTTAAAAGTAATGTTGCCTGCCCACGTGTGCTTTTTCGTTTGTTTTCTTTCCTACTTATGTTCTTAATGTTCTTGTTCACACGAGCCCTGAAAGGCGTAGAGAAGACACAGGGAAAGGAACTGTTGGTAGCCACCGTAAGATGGACCGAAGCTCAGTCCTTGAAGTTAGAGTTCTAGCAGATGACATCCTGGTGTTGGATCTTACAGGGAATTAGAGGGTAATTGAGGGGTGGTCCCATCATCTGCATGATTGTAATTTGTGTGTGTGGGGCAGGTATTTTCTGGAATCAACCATCTATGGTTAAAGGAGTTAGTTCCCTATCACTAGTTATGGTGATTTCCAGTTTATTAGCATATTATCTTTATAACCACGTGAGCTAATTTCTGTAATCTCCCTTTTATTTTATCTTTTTTTTTAATTTTTAAGACAATGTTTCATTCTGTAGCCTATGCTGTTTTAGAACTAAAACTTGGGGCAGTCTGTCTACCTCAACTTCCCAAATGTTATGATTCAGGTATGAGCCACCATGTCTGATGTCATAATCTCCCTTTATATATTTCTGAACCCTATTGATTTGGTGTATCTGGAAAACCAATAATAATACAGATACTGGTGCTGAGGTTGAGTTAGTGATATAGTTCAAAGGTTCAAAAACCAAGATGTCCCACGTTTGAGGGCCGGCAATGACAGTTGAGATTCCGCACCTAACGGGCTGGGAATGGACCCAATGAGAAGATGAGGCAGAAGGGGATGAGAGAGAATGAATTTGCCCTTCTGCCCGTCTTTCGTTTGAGCCCTCACTGGTTTGAAAAATGCCTCTCTATCTTGGTGAGGAAGGACTCTTCACTCTGGATTCCACTGCTAATCTCTTCTAGAAACATTCTCACAGACACTCCCAGAAATAACTTATCAGCTCTCTGGGTAGCCTTCATCCAGTCAGACTGACTCATCATTAATCATTGGTCGGATGCATTAGGGATGCATTAGGCTCCACCCGCAAGGATGCACATTTTCAAAAGTTCCGCCTCACAATAAAAATGTGTAGACATGAGCTTGCTTGTAGCTATCTCTATTTCTCTTCCAGTTTTTGCTGCTTCAGAAAGTGTCACAATTTAGTGGCACTCAGAGCCAGGTGTCATCCTTGATTCTTCTTCACATCTATTGTAATTCCTGTGGGCTTGGCTTCTTCTCTGACTGGAGTCCATGCTTCTCATTCCTCCGCGTTCTCACCTGTGCAACCCCATGGTCCCCCTGGATTATGGAGTCTGTCTCCCAACTGGTTCCTCACTGCTCCCTTTGTCTCCTTCCAGTCACTTCTCTATACAGTGGCCAGATAATTCCTGAAGTGTCACATTCTGTCACTTTGACAAGCCGCCTGGCTGGGTCTGCCATACTGTGGGTAACCTGGCCTGTGTCTTCCCGGCTCACATGTTCCTGTAAACACTGCTGTTTCCATCCACCAGCTGCTTCCTTGTTTGTTGAACACTACAGGCTTCTTGCCTTTGTCTGGTCCTTTGCCCTGGATGAGCTCCCCCAGGCCTTTGGTGGTTTCTTGTCATTCAGGTTTTTCCTAAACCACCTCTTCAAGCCATTGCACTCTCTGGTGTCACTTCCTGTCCTTCACATGTTTGCTTGCATAGGCTTTTAGAGAGAAGCACTTGCCCTGCCCATTGCTGCATCACTAGTTCCTAGAACATGTCTAACACACAGAAGGTGCTCCGTAAACATTTGAAATCAGATGCCATGCCTGCGCAGTGGTGGTGCACGCCTTTAATCCCAGCACTCAGGTAGCAGAGGCAGGCAGATCTCTGTGAGTTGGAGGAAAGCCTGGTGTTCAAAATCTAGTTCCAGGACAGGCACCAAAGCTACACAGAGAAACCCTGCCTTGAACCCGCCCCCCCCCAAAAAAATCAGATGCCATGCTATAGACTCACTTCATAGAGTTGTATTATAACTGGCAAAGTTATTCAAATCATTTTAGAGATAATTTTGGTATTGATGAGGGAGACACCTCATCCCTGAGCGTGAGAGGCTTTGGTCTCATCCTGACCAAAGCAGCTCACTGTGGTGTGTTCAGAATGTCTCCAGATTCTCATTCTGTAGTCCTGGACTCTGGTATAGGTGCTCTCCTCTGGGCCATCAGAGGGAACCATGACAGCTGTTTGGTTTGCTCTCACTTCTTCTCTGTATCATGTTGGGGGCTTCTTAGCAAGCGTTGGCTTTAGTGGATACAGGCGTCCACAGCAGGGCCCCGAATGAGTGTCCTTGCTGATTCTGGAGATTGAGAGCACCCTTCTGATCAGGCCCCTTAATTTGTGCATGTGAACAGGCCCTTGGAAGATGCTCTACTAATGAAGGGTTTTCTAAGTCTAGCTTTGGCTGGCTCTTAATGAGGTGTTCTGTCAGGTTTGTTTCAAGGGTGAAATACATGGGATGGTGCTCTGCGCTTGCTGAGTGGTAGCTCTTGGTGATCAGTTGTCTTTAAGGACCGTCTCCACCCTCTGCTTCAACTTCCTGACAAGACTGACCTCAACAAAACCCTTTCTGTGTAGCTGCATGCCTCAGGCTGAGACAACACTGGAAGCTACTAGAACTCTGGACTTCCTGACACAGGAGGTGAAGGGCCCGTCAGCGATGCCAGCTGGAAGCCTGCCTGTGGTCAGAGCACTGACTCTCAGCATGCTGCTTTACAGGAACCCCAGTCTTCTGCAGTCCCTTTTTTCTGAACCATGTTGTGTTTATCTAGATTATTTTTTCTCTCTCTGTTTCTGCATTCTCCCTTTCAAGAAGATCAAGTTGGAGTGTTTCCATAAACCCTCTATTCTACCGCAGCCTAAGGCAATCTGGTCTCTGATTGGTCTGGGCCCTTACGGTAAATGACCATACTTTACAGGTCCTTGGCATTTGCTCACAGCCTCTTAGGCCTCCACTCTTGTCTCTGGCCTGCATTTGTCTTTATCTCTTGGCTGTTTCTTCACTTTTACATAATTGTCTTATCTTCTCCACTCCCCCATGAGGATGGCATCCACGCCAAGGGCCCAGCATGGCATCTTACAGAACAGGCACTTGGAATACCAGGTCTGGTAGAACTGGTGGCCAAGCAATCCAGTTATGGAATTTCTGGGAAGTTTTGAGGGTCTGGCAGATGCCAGCCTGAGGGCAGCCTGCCTGCAAGGAGACAGAAGTGGACTCGACACAGGGAACAATGTTTTGTGGCTCTTGGCTCCTGAAATAAATGTGAACAAGAGTGCTGGAGGTGTACTGAACTTCCTGCACACTCCTTCTTCTAGGGCCGAATAAAATAGTGCATTTCTCCTGGCACACTCTTATCTGACCTCTTGTTCTAGCCATTTATAATTCAGTCTTCAAATCCTAAGAAAGCAAGGGAGCGAATGTCGAAGGCTTGGTGTTGTTAATGGTACCCTTCGTGTCAGAACATTGGAGTGTGGGAGTCCTGGCTACCAATTCTTTCCATTTGTTCCTTTTGTCACTACGAGACGCTGGGCAAATGGGCAGTTTCTCTGAACCACTTTTCCCATGTGTTAGGCGGGAACAATGGGCTTTACCTCAACAATGCTGAGGGTGGGAGTCAGATTAAATACTGGCCCCTGTGAGATTCTATGGCCATAAAAGTCATCTGCGATGAGAAAGACACGGATCAATGCCTTAGCAATGAAGCTGGGCTGTAAATGTGTGGCTGGTGTTTGCAGAGGGTATTCTCAGAGTTACTGAAGCCCAGGGTATAGACGTGTTTCAGAGACGGTGTTTGTAGGTGGTCTGATTCAGGACCAGGAAGCCTGAAGCAGGACCCGATAGAGCCTGTCCTCACTGCCCATTGCTGAGCCAAAGTGCTCTTGGATCTTCTGGGCCCGGTTATTATGTCTCTGAAACATGTGGGACTGTTTCTGCTAAGTTTTTAATGATTCTTTGTGTAGCAGCAGTAATAGGGAAATAATAGGAATGGAGTCTAATATATTAGCATTGGATATATATTAGCAGAGATAGGATTGCCCTGACCATGAGCACCAGACACTTCTTCCACAGCAGTGGTTCTCAACCTTCCTAATACTGTGACCCTTTAATGCAGTTCTTCATGTTATGGTGACCCCAACCATAAAATTATTTCATTGCTACTTCATAACTGTGATTTTGCTACTGTTATAAATTGTCATGTAAATATGTGTGTTTTCTGTTGGTCTTAGGCGGCCCCTGTGAAGGGGTCATTCGACCTCCAAAGGGTTACAACTCACAGGTTGAAAACCACTGCTCTACAGTGACATATATTATCCAAGCCTGGTTCCCCACCTTCTAATCACCCTTCTGAGTGGGCAGTCTGGGCCAGCGCGTGGGTCTGTAGCTCCAGGCTAAGAGGGAAGACTCTCTTAACCGTGGTGGGATGGGTGTCCTGGCTGGAGATGAAGCTCAGAGCTGCATTAGGTCCCAGGTTCATCCACAAAGTAAAATTAACAGAAGAATTTTCTTCACTGGGAAAGTGCCTAAGTTTCTCTCAAGTTTACAGAAAAAATGCACAAATCACTTGGACATCGTCCTGTGTCTTGAATTGGATTTCACGTCTTGGCAAGTCAGTAGCACCCCTGGTAGTAAAGAACCCAGACCAGGATTATATGTCTCATCTACTTTATTCTAGAACTTTGTCTAGTTTTTCCTCAGCATGGGGACTTGGACAGTTTTGAAGATTATTGCGTAGTCAGCGTTAGGTTCTCCCACTTGAGTCATATTTCTGGGCGATGCTGACTGTTGCAAACTACTGGGTGGCATGTTAGGTCTAACTTGTCCCTGTTACTGGTGGTATTGACTCTGATCACTTGTATTAGGCAGGTTTCTCTCCCTGTCTTGTCTTCTCGTCCTCAGTAGGCACTTACTAAAGCAAACTTGTCTCTGCTGCTTTCTCATCTCTCTCTGACTTCATAGAAACAGATCTCCCAGAGTGGTGATTACTGGGGGGTTGAATTATCTCCTTCCATCTCAGATTAGAAGGCACATTTTCTCGTCAGAAGGAGGCAGTGTCACAGGGGACTTCTGGGATTTTTTTTCCCCCCTGATTTTTAGTGTTACACAGATCTGAAGTTTTGGAAGTTCAGTGGTGTGCTTGAGTAGGCATTAGGTGCTTTTGAACTGTAGGCAGTCTTTTCTAAAACAGCCTACACTTTGAATTCTGGTTGTTTGGACTAAGTAAAATAGCAAGGACAAGAGCTGGATTAGACATTGTGGTGCCACTCCTGCTGTGCTGTGCTGTGCTTCCATCGGGGTCCTGGAGATGGTATTGATGTCTCTGAGGAGGAGGGAGGGGGTACTCAGGGAGGAAGGAGGGAGTGCTCAGGGAGGAGGGGGGAGTGCTCAGGGAGGAGGG